>VZRX01019774.1:69719-89511 GCA_013398075.1 Notiomystis cincta
AAAAAAAAAAGAAAGAAGAAAAGAAAGAAGTAGCAAGATCCAAAGATGTTTTGGTCTCACAGCACTGGGAGCTCAGAACCATTGTGGGGGAGATGGTGAGAGCAGCCCTGCCCCAAAACAGGGCTGGTGGGGCAGAGCCACTTTGAGCTGCCTGGGAGGGAAAGCCTGCATCCAGGACCAGTCCTCCTTCAGATATCTGTGGAGGCTTTGAGCCCTCGAAATCCATTATTAAAAACTCTCTTTGACTTCAGCAGGAGCAGGATTTCATCTTTGGTCCGAGTTTTGAGCAGAGAAGGGATTTCAGCTTGGGGAAGCTGGGCTGGATTAATCTTTTGTGTATGGGCTTCAAACATCTTTCACATTCACTTTAGCTTTACCTGTGTTGAACCAGGAAATAAATAATGGATATGGGAAGTAGGGTAATGCATTGTGGCACCGAAACCCTGGAGATGGCTGAATAATAAATAAAAGCCTTTTATCAGTGGCTTATGTCCTCGCTGGCTGAGTATCAAGCTGGGCAGCGAGAAGAGCAGTGCAAGGGTGAAGGGAGAGGAGAGGAAAAGGCAGCAGGAGCACAACAGCTCTGGGGGAAAGCCCCTGGGACAAACCAAGAGCAGCAGCAGGCTGCCAGTGCACTGGTGAGGATGGGGTTTTGTGCCACAAAGCAGAGTCCCCCTCTCAGGGGGCTGGGACTGTTTACAGGCTGGTGCTGAGACAGGATTTGGGGAGTTTTGCTCATTGCCTGGCTGGGAGGTCTCACTGAGTCCTGCCAGGGGAACACTGGCACCTCCAAAATTTAGAGTAGAATTCAGAGGGACTAGTTTAGAGAAAAGTGTTAACTCCTGACCTCCATCAAGCCTGGAATCATGAATTGCAGGAAATGCTGGGAGGGACCGTGGGGAAGGGGAGGGCTGAGTGGGGAGCCTGAGGCTGAGCTGAACCCCAGGAGGAGAATGTGGTGTAAAGACCCTGGACCAGGACCCTTTTCCAGGGAAGCAGAGCCCAGCCTGTGGTCCCAGACCATGCTGCTGGGAGCTGTGTGTGTATCCCAAGAGCCACTCAGCTGCTTCACACAGAGGATGCCTTGGAGCTGAAAGGAGGCGTTGGCAGCTACAGGCTTGGATTGCTTCTCTCTGCACATCTGTCTCCAAACCCTGTAGCTGCATTGCTCCTATTTGCAGCAAAACCCCCTCTTTTCTACTTAATGTCTGGCTCCTCCGGGGAGTGATCCCAGGAGGGCAGGCAGGTTTCTGGGGCCTCTTGCCTGTGTGTGCTCCTGGAGGATTTGGGACATCTGAGAGAGGGAGCAGATGGGGACTCACCCCACAGCACTGCTCGGGGGAGGAGGCACAGGGGGATGAAACCATTTCCCTACAGAGAGAAACACGTGGAGGGGTTTGTCTCCGTGAGACCTGCTGAATCCCAGATAATTCCTGCAAGTCTCCAGGGCCGCTGGAGTTAATCGATGCCATTTGTTTGCCTTTGGGGCAGAGGGTATCGATCCCTTTGTCTCCCTCCCTCCTTGCGTGATGCCAGGTGTCTGAAACGTGTCCAAGTTGCGCCGGTGCCAGGCCGAGTGGCAGCTGAATTATCACCTGGGTCACTCGGTTGCTGTTGGAAATGCACAATAAGCTCCCAGCCATGAAAGAGAAAAAAGAAAGAGCCAAACAAAACCCCAGCAGCTGCAAGCCCTCTGTGGCGGCTGGAGAAAAGCGTGGCCGGAACAATGCCCTGACCCGTGTGCTGGGACTGCTGGAGAGGGTCTCCCCTTTCCTTTGGGGCAAGACCCCCTCCACAAGGGCTGTTTGGGGGGGCTGGCTCCATGTGGGTGCTGCAGCCCTGGGAGGTGGCTGTGGCTCCACAGCTGCCCCTTGGGATGGCTTTCCCTGCTCAGTGAGTGGCGGTGGCTGCGGCACAGCTCTCCCCCTTCTCCTCCTCCTCCTCCTTCCCCTCCTCCTTGTCCTCCTCCTCCCTGCAGCTCTGCTCTCATCCATAAACAGCCTAATGCAATTCCCTCCAGCCTGGCTCTGCAACAGGTACCAGCTCTAATGAAGATAACTCGAGGGGCTGCGTGCTGGCTCGTGAGCCGACTGAGCCTTCTCTCGCTGGGCTACCAAGGTGTCCCTGCCCATGGCAGGGCGTTGGAACTGCAGGATTTTTAAGGTCCCTTCCAGTCTGAACCCTTCTGTGAGTCTGTGGTTCTGCTGGCTCCCTGCATGACAGCTTCCCTGGCAAGGTTTGTGCAGCTGAAGGGGTCCATGGGCCACCTTGCTCCCAGTGCAATTCCACCCTGTGCAGCCAGAAAGAGGAGCAGGATGAGGCCATCAGTGCTGGCTCTGTTTGTGTGAGTGCCTGTCTGTGATGTGTGTGGCCAGCCATGTCCAGAAGTATCTCTCTCTGTAGATGTGCTCTACACTGTGCGTGTGCTGAGGGCACAGAGCTGCAGCAGCCTCCCCTCTCAGACTGTTGGACCCAGCATGGAGAATTTTCCTCTGACAGTCAGGACTTTTCCAAGTGCTTAAACTATATAGTGAGTGCTAGAAATGATCTAAGATTGGGATTCTAAAAAAAGTAATTATTGCTGCTTCATTCTTTTGTGCTGTGGTCCTTGAGGGTCCACGTGGACCAGGCTCTTTGGGGCAATTTGGAGAAGCAGAAGAGAACTCTACACAAGACAGTGACAGTCTGGAGATGGAGGTTTGGTGCAAGGGGATTAGCATTAATTTCTCAATCAGCTAATGAGAGACCATGTTGCCAGTGCCTTTTCAATGCTAGCAGAGCTGGTGAGAGCCAGGGCTGCTGGTTCCTCTGGTGCAGCCAAGCCTGAGTGACCAGAAAGGCTCAGCCCACATCAACTGCAGCTGGAATCTCCCTCCTGCTTGAGCCCAGGGATGATCTGGCAGCATCCCAAAGCAGCCAGCCTTTGGATGCTGGCACCTCTCACACTGGCTAGGGCAGCCCCAGAGTGCTGAGAGCCCGTCCCTCGGAGATCAGTGGGAGTTGCCCGCGGAGCAGCAGAGCGTGTTATTCCAGCAGAGCCGAAACCGCCAGCAGTGCCCCTGCTAGGGCTGCACAGGCAGGTTTAGTGCCTCTTTTGATACACAGCAGAAGCATTAATAGGAAGCAAGGCACATTTATCAAACACCTGAAGCTTCGCCTCTGTGCTGCTGATGGGAGCCAGCTGCAAATGTTTATATGTGTGCCCTTGCCGGGGAGCAGAGAGAGGTTCCTTCTGCTGCAAGGAAATGGTGTCACAGCTGTGAGTGTGTGAGTTTGGGCTGGGGCTGCTGTGATCTGCGACCCTTGGGCTGGGCAGTGTGATGGGACATTACAGTGAGTCAGTGCTGGACTGTGAATAAATGGCCAAAGAAGCTCAGCACAGGCTGGTTCTGGAGCCCCACTGGGCAGAGAGCAGCTCTCCTCAGGTGTTACACCAGGCTGACTCCATCACCCTGGGCAGCAAGGGGAAATCCCAAGCCAGGGATGAATTTTCACTGCAGCAGCTGGAATGCTTGCACTCACATTCCTTGATCGCTCCTTTTCATTTTCCTGTGGGAAATGGCAGAAAACGCCTTCCTCCTGTGCCACGTGCCACTGGGGAGCTCCCAATTTCCCTGTGCAGCTGGGAACGTCTCTTAGCAGTGCCAGGCATCTCGCCCCCACAGCGTGGTCCCTGGGTACCCGGGCTGTGGGAGGTGGGAGCTGCAGGGCCCTCGGGAGCTGCAGGGCTCCTGGAAGCAGCATCTTGCAGATGTCAGGATACCAGCCTGATCTGCACTGCCAGCTGTCGTGTCCCCAGGCACCTTCCCTGTTAGAGGACGTGGGGGGACAAGTGCCACAGGAGCAGCAGCACCCACGAGTGCTGGAGATGGTCACCACATTTGTGTTGTTGCTCAGCCAAGCATCGAGTTCCACAGCTGCTCTCTAGATGTGATTTAAAATCCTGTGCACACGTTATTGCCATTCACCAAAAGGTATTTTGACAGGGTTCTGTGATACACTAATTAGAAACAGTCACTTAAAATCCACATCTGAAATGCGTTGTGGAATTGAGGTTCAAGGAGTGCAGGTTTGCTACAGACACCAGATTCCTAAAGAACAATTTCCCACACCTAAATAATGATGTTTTCCATCATGTTACATCCATTAGCTATAACTTGGCAGTTGCATCCATCATAATATGGTATTTCGGGGAAATAAATGAGTGTATTTTTCTCTGTGAGAACCAAGGCAAAAATATCTCGCTGCTGAAATATCGAGCAGGTTTATACAGTGAGACCAAGTGCAGATTCCTGCTCTAATACAATGATTCAGCCATTAACATACAGCATACACCAGTCTGCTTTCTCCTAATCCTGTAACTTCAAAACTAATATTTTCATAGTTGCTTCCTACTAAGGTTGCTTTTAAACTATGCAATCAGCTTTCCAGCAATGTTATTAAACAATATCATGACTCTGCCAGAGCCAGCCTGTGTTTGTGGCTGCTCCCGATAGCTGAAGCGTTTTTAGTCTCCTTTTCTTGGGAGGGTGTTGGCTTTCCCTTCGCTTTTTAAAAGCATTTAAATTGAATTTCCCAAGTTCTTTCCCACCATACGTCTGTGCCAGCAGGTCCCTGATTTTCTGTCTCCAGAATGGGGACTCGGGTAGCGCTTTTCAGGAAGAAGAGTGACACAGTTCCACACACAGATGCTCTCCCTGTTTTGCCCGTGCTGTTGATGGGAAGAGCATTGGCATTCCCGTCGTACTCCGTCAGCGTCACTTCTGCTTTGCGTCGGAGCGGGATGTGCTGCTCCGCTGGGATGAGCCAAGGAGGAGGAGCAGAGGAGAGTTTGCTGTGCCCCGAGCAGCACCCCTCACATGTGCTGCCCCAGTGTCCCTGTCCTCCTGCATTTTTCCAGCTGTAACCTGGAGGGAGGAGGGATTAACAAGCAGCTGGCAGTGCTGGCAGCACAGGGAGCGCCAGGTAAAAGCTGCACCCCGCCAGGCTGAGGGCCTTCCCATCACCTCCGAGGTCGGTGGGATTTGAAAGGGATTTACCACCCCTTGGAAGAAGGAGAGGGCCCATCTGGGCTTGATTTAAAACTGGCCCAGGCTGTAGTTTTCCTGCATCCATGAGACTGCTGATGTGAAACTGCTCCTCATCTGGGAGGAGGAGGAGGAGGAAGCAGCAGCTGTCAGATGCTCCCTGTGGGCACTGCCTGTCCCCTACAAGCCCCTGGCCCTTCGAGGGATGGTGCAGCACCAGCTGGGGTGCAACTGAGTTGTGGGTGAGGTGGCCAACACTGAATGGGAATGAGCAATCAAATATACCACTCCTTCCATGCTCCAGCCCCAGAATTTGCCAGCTGGGAATCCTTTACCTGAACAAGAGTGGGAAAAAATGTACTGGGGGCTGTAGTGGGGTGTCACTGTCTTGCTCTGGGACTGACACCCAGGCAATGTTGTATGGGAACAGGTGTACTGAGGGTGGAGAGCCCTGGGATTATTGATAAACATACCTCATACAAACAGCACAGACTTTGGAAAATGTGCCAGTTAAAGGTTTCCAGTGATATAATCACAGGATATTTAAAAAGCTTGATTCTCAGTGAGCCTAATCAAAGGGCAGTTCCTGAACCTCAGCTACAAAGCGAGACCACATGCTGGAACAACATGAGCACTAATCTCAGGCTTTAATAGACTACAAGAGCTAAAAAATGCTCCTGGGACGACGGCAGCAGACACCTCTGGAGCGAGAGAGCAGCAGAGAGAAACAGGCTCTGGAATCAGCACCTTCCTCTCTTCCACTGGGTGCTGATGCAGGAGATGGGGAAACACCAATGGGATCTTCTGCTTCCAACAGTGCAGCCCCCATTGATTTCTAAAGCAATAAAATCGGCCTTTAGTCAAGCACTGCAAAGTTGCATAAAGCATATTTGATGGATTACACCTATCAAAACTTTTAGCGAGAGGAACAGTTACAATTAACAGGCTGCGAACAGGATCTTCTCCGCAATTTTTTCCTTGACATCATCAGTAATTACCTGCACTAAACGTGCTGCTGCTGCTCGGTGGGGGCTTGTCAATCAAGAGGCAGCTCAGACCCAGAACATCATAAATGTGCTGTCGTAAACTTTCTGCCAGATTGAGGGAGAAGCACTGACAGGAGGGTGTGGAGCACCTGCAGGGCTTTGCATCCCTCCCCGTGCCCGTGTGGTTGAGGGTGAGGAGGGAAATCACTCCGGGGCTGTGCCACACACACCACCTGAAAATGCCAGTACTTCCAGCTCTCCAGAAGAGCCATCCCACAATTACCTTCTGTGAGCCTGGCAGTTCCCTCCGCTGGAGAGATACAAGGTTATTAAGCAAATATGATTAATGAATAAAAGAACCTCTGGCATGCTGGAACGAGGCTCTGAGGCCTGTTGGGCTCCGGGAGGATTCATCGGCTTGTGCTTTGGGAACTGCGTCAGATTTCTGCAGTAATATGATTAACACGCTGTGTAATGGGCTAAATCCATCCCAAGCGTCCCTCCAGTTAAGCCTCTGTGTGGACACCTGGGATGAATTTGGCCCTTTTACAGTGGAGGCACTCGACAGAGCTGGAAGGAAGGAGGGCACCGAGTTACTACTGCAGCTGGGAAGGGGATGGCAAAAAGGATGGAGAGGAGGGATGGATCGGGAAGGGATCCAGCCCAGCCCCTGCCCTCAGCACCCTCCCGAAGCACAGGAGGGCCGTGGGTTGGAGCAGATGCGTGTGGAGCCCGTGTGCCTGCCCTGCCATCCCCACGGGCAGCTGCCACCCCGCGGCACCTCACAGCCAAAGCCCGGGGCTCGGCCACGCTCTCCTCTGCCACGTGGCGCTGCTGTCCCCGGCTCCAGAAAACGCGGAGCTGCCAGACCTCACCGGCTGGAGGAACGGGAAGGATGGGGAGCGCTGCCTTCCTTATCTGCGGGGCCAGATTGCGAGCAGCTGCGGGCAGATAAAGAGCGATGGAGATGGGCTGGAGGAGGGCGTTTGCTTCCCCTGCAAAGCAAACTCGCTCTCCCTTTTCCCAGCGTACTCTGGCAGCAGCCAGGCTGCCTTCTGGGCAGGGAATCTTCTCTGCCGCAGGGGTAAGCGCAGGAGGGCGGATGATGTAAGAGCAGCAACTTCGGTGTATTTGCAGAGTACTGCTTTATCTCGCCCTGTCGGGGCTGCTGCTGCTCCCTATCGGCCCCAGCCCGGGATGGGTGGCCCCCAGCACACCTGCCAGGCTTGGCCACAGGTTTTGCTCCACTACTGGAATGCTCTTTCATAGGTAGGCTCTGTCTTGCTCTCATGTCCTGTGCTGCTTTAATTGCAATATGATATTTCTTACTCATTCCAATGTACCTTCCATTTTGGGTAAGTTCCATGTTTTCGTGCTGTTTTAATAATTTCCAGCGAGTACCTTTGTTTCCCAGCCTTGGAGAGTCTCATCTGTGTGTCCTCTGTGGTCCCTGACAGTTCACTTCAGGCTCGTAACTCCTGAGCAAGGAATCGAGTCTTTAGAAAGGGATTAATCGCAACCAGACCTCGTTAAAATCCCGTTGCCACACCAATTCCCCACACTTACAGAATCTGACCGCAGTGTGAAAATTGATATTTATGCTGAGGAGTGTCAATGCACTGCCTGTGCACCGTTCTTTGATTTACTGTCCTCTGGGGGTTGGAGCTCTGGGGATGCCAGTGAGATGTGCTGCTCCATTTCCAAGTCCCCAGAAACGGAATAACTGCTCACCTGGGCCCTTCAGCACCAAATGTGATCAGCACATTAATGCTGCTGGATTTTGTGGATGATCAGCCTCCAGCTTTATTGTCTGATTTCCTGCAGCATGATTCCTGCAACTTGTTGAACTGCACGAAAACAGTAGCAGAACAGCCAGATTTTGTGATAGGGATTGAAAATCTGCTTTAAATTCATTTCTCTCAGCCTGTGGTCTCCCTCCATCCTGCTGTATAATGGGGGACAGCCTTGGCACATTAGCGACAGATTTCCAAGAAGACCCAAACCACCAGGGAAAGTTTTTCCCAGAGGGGACATGACCCTCCAGGATTCCTGGGGACCTGTCTTTTCCCTGAGCACCACATCCCATGGCTGGCTGAAGAGCCCTCCTTCCCCAAGGTCTGCAATGAACTCACTGAGTTTGTTGAAACTGATAAAAATCTCTCTTAGCTACCAGGATTATGACAGAACAAAATCGAAATTTTTGTGATTTTTCTCTACAGTGGAAAAACTCTGTGAAATAAGTGTCTGTTGGCTTTGAAAGTCCCTTGCTCCAATACTCTTACCAGATGGCTGACAGCTCACAGGGATGTGGCTGGTCTGTGTTTGCAACCCTTTAGCTCCCGTGGAGACGTGGCTGTTTTGCCAGGAAAGAGCAAGTTCTGCCTGAGATCTTGGCTGTGGCCTCTGAGGCTTTTTGGGGTGCAGGAAAAGACAGTGGGAGCTGCACATACCACACCTGGCAGGGCACAGCCTGACCAGCCCCACGAGATGCCCAAGGCACTGGTGTGGCAGTGACACCCTGCAGCTTTTCCATGGGATGCTGCTGTGGCCTGGAAGAGCATCTTGCCAAAAAGGATGCCAAGGCACATCATGCACTGGAGCAGGGGCAAGGGGTGCTGAGGGTTCTGATGGTCCTGGTGTGACCAGTAATGGATCTGTTAACGTGGTGTCTGCAGCTAGGAAAGACAGGCTTATTTCTGTACTTCCCAGGAGATAGGCTGGAGCTATTATAAAGTTATTAAGCTATTATTATACACAGGTATTAAGGCTGAATGAAGAAGTCAAGTGATAGGAGGACATCCAGAAGAGAAACCTCAGAGGTGTGCAGCAGGAGTCAGGGAAAGAGATGGGAAGGCATTTGTTGTGGGAAGGGGCTGGTGTATCTGTGGGATCAGCCAGAGCCAGAGGAGACACACTGTAAGTCACTGCTGAGCTCTTGACAAGGTGTGTAAACCATTTTCTTCTGCCATATGGCTGATTTGTGAGGATCCCTGCAGGGAGCTGAGCCAAAGAGCCCTTGTGCTGAGGACATCCTACTCACCAGATCACGGAATGCTGCTGTGTTCTGAGCGTGAGCAGAGACCAGCCAAGCTCCAGAACCCAGAGAAAAGCCCACCTGGGATTGCATTTGCAAGAATTATGTCATAGTGTGCAAAGCTTGTTTTTGGTGGGAGCAAGTATGCAAAGCCTGCAAGGTCTGAATTCAAGCAGCCAGTGGGAGGAGGGAAGCTCACTGAGAAAGGAGGATGCCTCAAAACCCAGTGTGGGTTGTGTCCTGGATCCACTCAGAGCTTAGAAGCTCTAAACACAGTGGGATACAGCAGCTGGATCTTCTTCCAGCAATCTGAGCATCCACCACAGGGAGCAGAGCCAAGGCTGTGACACACAAGTGCAAAATGTTAGTCAGAAAGGACAAATGGAATGTGAAAAACCACCAGAAACTCCCAAAGTGGGTCAAATTCCTTGATGCATCTAACAATAGATGTAGGACGGGAAGGACAGGGTGGATTCAGCTGCGTGCCCTCGTGTGCCTCCTGAAATTTGGGCTGCTCTGTGGGCCTGAGCCCGTGGGGGTGAAATTCAAAGCAGGTGGCTGAAATGGTGGAAGCTCCAGCTCTGCCTCCTCCACCCGGGCCTGCCTGGCACAACAACATCTTCACGCCTGAGCGAGGAGGACTTGGCTTGTCAAACGTGCAGAGCTGCCTCGTGCTGCCCCTGGGTATCCAGGACTGCCGGGTCTCTGGGGCAGGATGCTCTAATGCTCCTTTTACGCCACAAGTACCGCAAGGAGGCCTCCTTAATTGGCTTGTGGTTCCCACCAGCACTGCCAGCACGGAGCGAGCCGTGGAGGAAAAGCTGCCAGCCACAGCTCCCGCTCCGTGTTGGTGCATCATTAGCTCACATGTTGCCTCTCTCCCCGAAGACAAACACACTGTGCAGCCAAAAAGGTCTCTGGGGAGGATGCATGGTGAGATCCAAGCACAAGAAGTAGGGGAGGCACAGGTAGTTCTCATCCCCCTGCCCCGTTTGGTTTCTCCACTCTGCCAAATCCCAGGTTTTCAGTAGTATGGGGGAAACTTGCAGTGAAATATCCTTTTTTTTTTCCCTCTCTATTTTTAAAAGGACATCCTCCCCCTTCTTTGCTTTAATTACTTTAAAACAACCCTGGAGGAGCAAGACTTGGGTAAATAAATGTGGGAACCAGGGGAGTTCTTGAACTGTTAAGGAAATCAATATAAATCAGAGTAACCTTGCCCTGATGCCTTCCTTATCACCTCTGAAGCTCTACCTGCCTTTGTCTAACAACAATCTCAGTTAATTAGATAATTAATCTAATTATCTAATTAGGTGGAATCACTAATAGCTATTCCACCTAATTAGGCCAGTGGCTGTATCTCAGCAGTGGTGGTTCTCTCTTTCTGGCTAACCCTCCACCTTCTGCCATGCCTTGAAACCAGGCTCTGACACAATGCACAGCTCTTTGTTTGCTTTAACCAAAACCACCTGGAAGCAGTTTTACATTTTTTACCCAGGCTTTCCTTGAATGAAAGCAAGGTGGCCAGTTGGAAAGTAGAAAAGGAAGCTCTCAGAAGATTAATTTTTTTAGCAATGAATGCAGGAAGCTCTTCATTGTTTTAATTCATTCTCCTGGTGTAAGATTAATTTTAGCTCTGAACACAACAACCTGTTATGAATTGATCCTGGGGAAGTCTATCGCTCTGAGGCTGGGGAAACAACATAAGTAGCTTTTTCCCCCCTTTATTTGGACAAGTTTAGCTAACTCATGGCTGCAGTCCTAACTACAGCTTCTTCCCTGCAGAAATGTGGATTGTGCTCCTGCTGCAGCTTTCCCAATCCTTCCTCTGTGTGACAGCACCAGGGAGCTGGCAAGAATTAAAACCAGCCTAAGGCCATTGGTCCCCTGGCAGCAGAGTCCCACTGCTCATCTCTGCAGGGATGCTGTGGCTGGCAGCCCACGGTGCTGGGTTTGGATCAGCACCTCTGTCTCTTCATGAGCTGTAGGTGCCTTTGGGGCTGCAAAGCTGCCCTACAGCACTCCTGGGGGTTTTTCCCTTTAAGGCCTAAATTGGATTTAAGGGCATTTTTGTACATTCCAAAACAAATCAACGTCTGCCTGCAAAACAGCCAGAGCTGGCCCTGAGAAGAGATGGATGTGCTTACACCTTGCACCCGGAGCTCTGCTTTCCTGGGATCACATCTTATGCACCAGGAAAAGCCATTTAACACCTGAGCAGTCAGGAATTGAGACTCTTCCAGCCCCAGGAATGTTTAATGGCTCACTCCATCCCTACCTGTCAGTGGAGAGCACTGCTGGATCCCCTCTGACACCTACAGCCTCACTGGGCACAACCTGGAGCACTACTCTGGTTGGGCTCAGAGTCACAGAGTCCATGGGAACCCTGGCTGGAGTCTGCATGAGGTAAAAGGGCCAGGTAGGTTCTGCAGGAGCATTTCTGCAGTGAACCCCTCCTCTCATCTGGAAATGCTTCCTTCCTGTAGTGCTCTCAGATTAGCCTGCTGCAATAACATCCAGATCTATGATCTGGTTCTGGGGAAAGTCTTGCTCCTGCCTGACTGGAAGGATGGGCAACTCATGAATCCACAGCTTTTCATTTTGCCTTTTCTGTGTTTGGTTGGGTTTTTTTTCTATGTGTATATGTAATTGAAGCACCATAAAATGTCTCCTTGGGGTAGTTGGATTTTTCTTTTAAAAAAACAACTTATATATTATACATATATTTTTGAGCTGCTTGGAGCAAAGTTGTCTCAGCATTCTCATTTTGAAACCCCCATATTGAGGTGTTTATTACAGTGTTGTGAAAATTCACATTTAGTTGAAACTTGGCAAATGATTTTTGGCTTGAAGCAAGTTTTCTTTTGAAGGAGTTTACTATTAAGTGTTTAAAGGGGTTTTTGCCCCTTTCTCTCTATTTTTGCTTTTGAAAATGCAACACCTTCCAGAACTGGGTTCAGAAGCAGAAGGCCAATTCTGCAGCAAGTGTGAAAGCTGCGAGTTGAGCACAGAGCTGCAGCCATTCATGCTCTTTTCTGACATCTGTTAAGAGAATGGGAGGAAGGGAAATCATCTGTACTCTATGGGAAAAGAGTTGTTGTTTTTGTTGTTGTTTGTTGAGTCCTGAGTAGCTGCACTCCCACCAGATGTTGGTCCCAATGCCAGCTGCACAGAGCACAGCATCTCTGGCTGCCTGGAGCTGGTGCCCTCACCTCCCCAGAGCAAGCCCGATCTGCTGTACCTGGGAGAGCATCGAGCGTGCAGCAGGCTTGTTGCTGTTGTGTGACTTAGCTGTGTATTGAACAACAACATTCCTGACAGGGGCTGGGATCATGTTGTTACAGTTCCACTGGAGTAAACACAGCTTCTGCTGCTCTGGTTTGTGCTATGGCCTCAATATCGATGACAGTCCATACTTTGCTTTATACTCCCAAGCTTTTCTGCTTTTTCAGGCGTGCAGATCCATCTTTTTTGAAGCGAGGCTGTGCAGGTGGGATAAGCAGTTTTATGCAAACCCTGCTAGCAAACTGCACATCCCACAGAGCCAGGAGCAGGACTCACTGGTGGGAAATGGTTGTTGCTGTCCAGGGGAGCCCAGCTCTGCTGCCAAATTCCTCTGCCCCTTTTCAGCCTGCAGGCTGGGAGATGGGTGAGGGTGAGGATGGCCAGAGCAGACAGTCAGGTGAGGATGGCCACATCTCAGGCAGCACATCAGCAGGAGAAGCCTTAGTGACCTTGTGTCTACATATGGAATGGAGGTGGACAAACATCTCCAGAGAGAGCCAGGACCTCTCTGCTGCCTGAGCTGGTTCGTGCACTTGAACCCAAACGGGATGGCTTCTGAGATTCTGAAACACCATAAACAGAGCTGATTGGTTTTTTCCCCCCACTTCCAGTTTCTGGCAGCAGCTAGAACAGGAGTACCAAAGTCTCTGGAGTGAGCCTGCTTTCTCTGGCTCTGCCTTGCAAACTCAGGAAGTTTGAGGAGGTCTGATAATCACCCTTACCTCGCTTATTTATCGGCTTAGTCTCCACCCGAGGGCGTTCCCAGTGGAGTACCTGAGCTGGCTTTGCTCACACCACCATGCTGGCTGGCTGCCACCTCACTGCTCACTGGTAGGAACACACAGCATTGCTACTTCTGCTCCTTCTGTGCTTTCCTCATTTCTGCTCTCCTGTTGAAATGCCACAACAAAATGGTGCTTGTGCTGTGGAGATAGCAATGGACTGCTACCACTTTGTATCACAGACAGGATAATTCCACTGCAGTAATTAAGATGCCTGGCTGGAATACCTGTGGTTGGACAAGTATGAATTTGACTTTACCTGTACTGTGGCTTTTCAGCCCCTTCCACAATGCATAATTCACTTAAGTGATTGAATTGCAATGTTGATTTCCTCTTCCCTCCCTCACATCCTAATATTTTTAATATAATTTATCAGGAGTTAATTTTTGACACTGTGCTTCCATGTATCATTGCTATACAGATGTTACACAGATCTACTGACCATTTTCCACTTGCTGTGTTTCACCAGTCTGTCCAACAACTTTGTGTCTTTCCTCATCACAGGCTTCAATGTTCTACAGAGAGTGTGGCCCTAGGAGATCAAGGTGCCTTTTCCTGGTTGCCAGCATCTAGCCCAAAGTAGAGGCAGATTTGGAGATGTTGCTTGTTTCTATGGATAATAATCAATAAGACCCATTAGGGAGACAAGTACATACATCACTAAACTTTGACCTCTGCTCTCCAGATCAGTCCCAAGATGCCTATTCATATGCTGGTGACATCCAGATTGCGCTGTTGCAAAAGCCTCTTTGCTTGGGAAGGGATTACAGATTTAAATTGCACAGCCTTTGCTATCTGTAGAGTACAGCATGCAGGATGCTTAGCTAGAGCCTCTAGTTTTTGTTGGCTTTCTTTTCTGCTCAGCAGAGTTTTATATTTAACGCTGTTGCATGCAGAGTGTTTTATGCCTCTCTACCTTTCAGGCTGTTTTTCACTCCAGACTGTCTGGCATTTTAAGGGTTTACAGACCCTGGAGATTCCTGGCACTGGCTGTTGCTTGCATATTGCTCCTCATCTTTCAGATCCTTTTTCTCCTACGTTGCTCTTCGGCAGGCTGTTTCTGATAGAAAGTTTTTGGCTTGCTGTTTGAAGTTCCTGATAGTCGGCATTTGATCACTTGCTAATTCAGTTCTACAACTTTTTTCCAAACAAACCATGAAAGACTACCTAAAAATAGATTTTTTAAAAAGGGAAAACTTTAAAAATACCCTTATTTTGCTGAATACAGGAAGTTTTAAGTTTTCTGGGAGGAAAAAACCCACATACCAAATTTAGAAGCAAATCGGAGATCCCAGGATGTTTGAGAAATCCATTTCTAGGCGCAAAGCTGGATGAAGTTTTCTTCTCCCTGTACGTCTTCCCTTCCCTTGAGAGAACATCGACTGAAATCTGTTGGCTGGGAGCAAGGCAGATGAGATTCCTTGGTGTGGGTGGGTGAGAAGGGAGAGACAGCAGTGGGGTCTGAGCTCAGCAGGATCAAGGGGCAGAGAGACCGTGAGCTGCTCCACTGGGTGATTGCTTCTGCAAGGGACCAAGGTCCATCTTTACACTGAATGCCACTGCTCCTCCCACTGCTAGGCTGTTTCTGTTCCATGTTCCTCTGAAGGCTGGAAACAGATGTCTAGTTTCCATTCCACATATCCAGCATGGATCAGTTGCGCTCTTCATTCTTGTCTAAGAGCTCTTTCATTGCTACAATCCTCCTTCCCCAGTGTATTTTACAATGGTCAGATCTCCTCCTTTGTTTCCCCAGGCTGAGCAAGCTGAGTTTGTAGAGACTCCTTTCATAAAATAGGTTTTCCATTCCTCTGACCATCCTAAAAACTCTTCTCCATGCTTGTTCCTGCTTGAATGCATTTTTTTCTTCAGCTTGAGAACTGTTTGAAGAATTCCAACAAGATCTCTCCTGTGCACTGTTCAATGTCATTAAACGCTTCCCTGTCTCTATTCATTGGTACTTCTGACTGCCCTGCTTGACACTGGCCTTCCCAGGAGCTAAGTCACACCAGTGGCACACAAACACCTTAGACAGGTGCTCTCCCTCCTGTGTGCCACACCAAGGAGCTTCTGCTCCAAGTGAGACAGGCTGATTACAAGCAGCCAGCTGTCGAAGTCAGTAACACTGTATTTCACTCCATTTCCATTTTGCTCCCTCAAAGTTGCTCTCTTCTTCCAGTGTGACATTCTACTTCTCATCTTCCTGTTATAAGCACAGTCCCTCCTTTTCCTGATGGAGTCACTAAAGGGAATATCATGTAGTGTTCATCCCCAGGCAATTTTACAAGGACCTCTACCAATGACCACTCCAGCTCCTTCTTGCTTCATCCCTTGCCCACTTTGCTATGCTTGTGCTCCCAGCACAGCTAAAAACATCCCCTCTGACCTTGCATCCAACCCATTCCTGAAGTGTGGAAAGTGGAACAGTATGGTAACTTCTGCTTATCATTTCCCCACCCCCCCAGTCATCAATAAAGTCTCTGAGTGTCCCAGTATTAAGCCAAAATGGTTGTTAATTCAGTAAGTTTTGCTGGAGTGTGCATAAATCTCTGTGTTGCACCTGGGCCATCCATCAGGCAGCTCTGTGTTTACACGATCCCTAGCACAATGCTTTTCCCAAAAAGCTTATGAACTCAGCCTGGGCCACATATTCAAAGATGTTGTCAAGTGCTAAGTGAGATTTCCAAGAGTAGTTTCCTCCTGACTTCTCTCTGGCGTGGACACCCGAAGCTGATGGCAGTTAAGGCTGTGCTTTGAAAGCAGGAGAGGGTGCAGTTTGTTGGCCACCAGTGCCTCTGGGCAATGCTTGTTTTCTGGTTTGGTGTTTTATTTTGTGGTGAAGACTTCCAGGCTTCTGAACACAGGCTCCTGCCTCCCTTGCCAAGGATGCTCTTATGTATGGCAAACATTATGCTGCTTTGTGAGAAGTCTGCCGGCTTTCACACAGCCTCTTTTTCTTCCACCCCTGGATGGTTTCTCCTCACGCTGGAAACCTGTGGAGGCTAAAAACATTTAACTCTCCTCAGGAGGACACAGCGAAATGAATGCTGCCTGTTAAGGTGCTCTCCTGTAGCTGGTTCACCATTTCTACCCTCAATTGCTAATTTCCCTTTCTGCCCACTTCTACTAAAAGGTGCTAATTGTGTGGTGATATGCAACTTCCCTGCCCTGGAGAGCGGCAGCATCACTTCTGATCCTTTCAGGTCTGGCTAAACTAACAGAGAAATCTATGTCCTGAGCCTGATTCCAACTCCTGTATAACAAATTCCTTATTAAATCCACAGAAAAGTCATTTACTAGTGGTTAGACTTTGGGCTGTTCAGGGCAGCAGTCACTTCTGAGAAGTTACACACATCTGATGCAAAATTACAAAAATGTGCATTTGCCACAGTGACCAAGGGGGCTGAGAAGCTCAAGTTAATATTTATATTTGGCATTGAACCCCATGCACAAATACTGACTTTGGCTGGGTGCAGCATCCCCGTTTGGTTTTAAATCCTTTTATACTGATGGTCCAGGTGCAGGGAGTTACCCCTGTGCTCTTGGCACCCCAGGTTTTGGAGGTCTCACTGTGCTGAAGAAACTGCTAACGAGGTGTTTATCTCAGGAGTGCACCTCGGAGCATCTCTGGACAGCTGCTCTGGGGAGGGTATGGACTGTCACACCGTGGGTTTGGACTGTTGCCTGTTTTCAGGGTTGAAGCAGGAGTAGCTGTGATGCCATTGGGGTGAGGGGGACACTGAGCTGGTCTAGAGGGGGAATGATGCTCCATCTGTTGCATCCCAACATCTCTGTACTGATATGAAGGATGTACTGAAGTAATTTGCTCTGGACCTCCCAGCATAGGTTGTGGCAGCCAGGTTGGTGCAAGAGGTTTATGGCCTGTGCTGTGAACCTGCCTTCCCTGCTGCCGTGTCTCTCCTGCCCTGGAAACACCTGCAACCAGTCTCTCTTTACAAGCTTTTTGTCATTTAAAATCCACATGGTGAGGGAAGGGTGGAAACAAGTGGGTTAAGAGGACTCTGTCGAAGATGAGAGTGCTCTCGAACAAACACACATTTGGCATCGGTGAGAAAGTGGCATCTTCTGGAGGCAAGGGTGGGAATTCCTTCAGGTGGGTTTAGCACCTGCTGAACATCACTGGGAAGCTCAAACCCTTTAGCTGGAATGAGTTTGGTTTGAAAACCTGTGCCATGTGGGAGCCTAGAAATTGACTCTTTACAGTTTTGAAATCCAGACCAGTGGAGTTAAGGAGAAGTGTTAAAGAGCTTGCCCAAGGCTGCCTTGTGAGGACATGAGAGCCCAAACTCCATTAAAAATCCTCAAATGCTCAGAGGGGTGCACTGCCTGTGCCACCTCAGTGAATTTTGAAGCTGGCAGGTTAGCTCACTATGCTGATACCAGAGTGTGAAAGAAATACACCCACCAAGGCACCTGTCCTTTATTTGGACTGTATTTTCAGCCTGACTTCTGCCAGTAGCTCCTGTCTTGGTGTGTTGGTGTCTGGAGAGGTCAACGGGGAAGTGCTGCCTGCAGGATCAGCATCTCCAAGCTCTGGCTGGGCCAATGCACCCATGGCCATGGCACTTCTCTGGAACCCTTTGTGAAGGAAGAGACCCCAAACTGTGGCTCTGAGGGTGTTTAATAAACTGGGAATGATCACCTCCTGATGGATGCACGGGGTTGAATGAAGTCAGGCTGTGCTTGGCTTGCCAAGTTTTCAACACGTGAGGTTGAAAGTGTTACTCGTGGAGGAAGGAAGGTAGGTTTCCAGAGGAATTGATAACGAAGGATGTTGTAGGTTTTTGGAAAGAAAACAACTTTTGCTATGTAAGCAGCAACCCTGAAACTTTTTTGAGGAGATAAATTGCTTTCTAAAAATGGGCCACAGCTCCCTGCTGTTTCCACAAAAACTTACCGTGTGCCTGTGGTGGCTGTCACTCTGCTTAACACAACAACGTGGAGCTGAGGGGAACACCCGTGGCAGAAAATGGGAGTTGGACCATGCCTAAGTCTCCTGCTGAGCCAAATTTCAGTGCTTTCTGCCTTTGTGTGCTTCTCAGGTTCTCCACTGACCTTGTCCCCAAGAATGGTGCTGTTCTTGTCCCCACACCCTCCATTGTCATGAAGATCTGGTAGCGATTGCACACCAGGTCTCAGCTTACCAGACCCCACAAGCACTGCTGAGTTCCTGTTCCCACACAGATTCCCAAAGCAAACGTTTCTGCTATAATCTAAAAGAGCAAAAATGTTTGGAAAACAGCAGATGCAATGGGAAAATGACACTTCCTACATGTGATAATTGTGCAACCTTAACTCTGCCCTTGGAGTATGTCTGCGTCTTGCTGTATTGTTTGGGAACTTGAGTGGTGAAGAAAAAAGTCATTGGAAATCTGTCTGGAAATTCAAGTGGTTGGTGGAGGTGCCAGCAAGGGTTAAATTACCTGGGTGGGAATGGGGGGGCTGGGTAGGGTAAATGGATTACATGCAGCTTTTAAATACAGGAGGTGACTCTGTCAGCATGATCTGACTGTTAAAATGGGCATTGGTGGAGGGAAAAACCCAGAGTGAATCCAGATTCCTGAAGTTTTAATGTGCAGGGCATGGCTATGTTGCCTCCTGCCATGTAGGTGCCTATCCTGATTTAAGCCACTTACATTGGTTTGCTTTTAAGCAATAATTTTCTTTTTTTCTTCCACTTGCACTCAGCCATAGATTAACTTTGCTCAGACTGTCTCCACGCTCTCCTGCAGCCCCACTCACCACTCTCTCAGGTGCAGCCCACGTCCCTCCTGTCTGCCCTGCGCCTTGCCTGGGGATGAAGTTTGCTGTTCACTGATGGGAGATGTTTGCTTGGCTTAGTCACCACCGAGAAAGTGGGAAAGCACAGTGGAAAAGCACAGTGAAAGAACGCCTGAACTGCAAGACGTGTGGCTGTACCAACTTTTTTGCCTTCACTCATCGCCCCTTGCACCATCCTTCCTCAGCTGTTCGCGGCCCCGTCTCCTGTGGCTGCTGCAGAGGACACAGCCCCGAGTGCGAGGGGCTCAGCAAAGACAGTGACAGCTCACGCCTGGCGTGTCACCGTCCCCGCCCGCCGCGCCCGCAGGCCCCGCGGGGCCGTGGGGAAGCTCAGGGCAGGGCTGCTGCTCTTTGTGAAATGCCCCTTTTTGAGGATGCCGCTTTTTGGGAACGCCACGTTTCGCCACCTCAGGAGTTTTGCAGAACCACAGCTCGTGCTCGGTGGAGTCGATAGATCACTGAGGGATTGATGGGAACATTTCTGGAAGCAGCGCTACGGCAGCGCTGTCGAAACACCTTCGCCTCTGGGCGGGCCGCTGCCCTGACCCCGAGCCCGAAGCCAGCTCGCAGGGGTGGCAGCCGAGGCATCCCTGAGGGCACCGGGAACCCCTCCCCGAGGTCAGGGCACGCAGCAGGACTCGCTCCCCGCTGCCCAACCCCTCCGCTACTCCCAGCGCTGCCACCGGGCGGGCCAGCCGGCTGTGGCCGCCCTTCCCCTCACGGAGCGGGCCTGCCGTCCCCCGGGCGCCGCCGTCCCGCCCGCGGCAGCCCCGCTCCCCCGGGGACAGGCGGACGACGAACCCTCCGAGGGGGCAGGGACGGGAAGGGAAGGGAAGGGAAGGGGCCACCCGCGGGCTGCGCGGAGCCCGAGCCCTCCCG
>VZRX01019774.1:99277-128068 GCA_013398075.1 Notiomystis cincta
ATATGGTTTCTTTTTTTTTTTTTTTTTTTTTTTTGGTTATCTGTAAAGTAAATAAATACATGGAAGGATTTATATTTTCTTTCACTTCTATTTGCAGATGACAGTGGGGCTTGTATGATGGTAATGTGATTTCAGCCTGTGTAGGAGATGCTGGAATTCACCCTTTAGCAAGTCAGCTAGCTAAATATCCTCAGGATGCCATTTTTAATCTGTATGATTATATTCACTGTCTGTGTTATAATTTGATCAAGAAATTTATGTCTATGGTACGTGTTTCATTCCCTTGTTTAATTAAAAAGAAAAAAGATCTAGTTTAGCAGAAGGATGTAAATCTTACTTGTCCTGTTGGACAAAGCATGCTGATCTGTTCAGGTTGCTGGAAATGTGTGTCTCTGCTGAAATATTTGGCTCTCATTATATATCTTGGAGCTCTTATTCTGAAAGTGCTTTCACTGTTTTTTTCGGAAGTGGCACTGAGCACTTTCTCTTCCTGAGATGAGATTTCAATAAGAGAGGCAATACATTGATGGATGATGGCCCTGTGATGGAGTCAATCAGCCAGTGCAGTCATTTGTCTCCTGGGGATACAGGGTAGAGCACATCATTAGCAGCAGAAGGGGAGGCTTTCCTCTGTAATGCTAATAGGGCCAGGGAGCTGGTTGGTGCCTGTTTGCTGCCATTGCTCC
This sequence comes from Notiomystis cincta, assembly GCA_013398075.1. NCBI lineage: Eukaryota > Metazoa > Chordata > Aves > Passeriformes > Notiomystidae > Notiomystis > Notiomystis cincta. The sequence goes on from VZRX01019774.1 coordinate 99,964, forward strand.
GTTATTACAGGTGCCTTGCAGAGAAATAAAACCTTTTTCATTCATTATCTATGGGTGTGGATCAATTTAACAGAAGTATTTAATAAGCTTTAGGAAATGTTTGTGTTTCAGCATAGTATTAGAAATTCGTAACCTACATCTAGTAAAAATGCTGGCCATAAAAATGGTGAATTATTCTGGGGGAATTGTGTGTTTTACTGGTTTTACACACAAGTAGCTTGGCTTGTGGAGAAAAGAGAGGCAGCTGCCTGATTTGAAGGATGATGGGTCTTAGCTGGGGGAGAAGTGTTGAAAGGGGGAAGCCTGTGGGTTGCAGAGGTTACTGCAGCAGAGTCTGATGGGTTTCTTTGAGAGCAAAAGGCAAAGCACGAGGCAGTGAGGGCAGGTGGCTCATCTGAGGGACAGCTGGGGCTGTGCTGGTGTGTGGCAGCAGCACTGAGCTGGCTTCAGGCTTAGTGTGCTGGGCATCATCCAGCTTTGCCCAGGGAGGGTGAGTTAACCTGCAAACTGCTGTTCCTCAGTGGCTGCTTTGCTCCTTTCTGGGCTCTTGGGAGGCAGAATGGTGATCCCAGCAGGAGCAAGCATGGACTTCTCTCAGGGTGGGCAGGAGTGCTCTTGTTACGGGATACAGGGCTGCAAACCTTGTGTAAGCAGAATCTGTGTCCAGAGATGGTCAGTTCCAGCAGGGCACACAAGGAAGCTGTAAGTGCTGGAGGAAAGGGTTGTTCCAAGTGGCTGGTGAGTGTTTCTGTACCCTCCAGCACTGTGAGCAGGGGGCTGGCAGCTGGGGCACTTGTGGTTGTTGGGGGAAGACAAGAGTTTTAACTGGCTGTGAATCTGGATGTTTAGGTAACTCACCTGCATAGGTTTACCTGCCTGTAAAGTAAATGCACTGTGTAGTCCACATACAGCTCACAGGAGGTAAAGTTCTTTTTTGGGAAGCACTTTAGGTTCTTAAATGTTTTCTCAAAAACTGCACGTGAAGTCAAGACTTAACAAACAATGCTTATCTTCCTTTCTCTGATAATGGTTAAAATAAAAAGAGCCAGGGCAGCCAGAAAGCAAGTGATGTTGAGCTGCTGGAGTGGTGTGGTGGGTACTTTTTGTACACTTCTTTTCTCTCGTGTACAGCAATGTCTTCACTCCTGAAGTGTGGGAGGAATGGCTCAGCTGTGTGGTGCTAAAGGCATGGGATTGTCAGAATTGTGCAATTTCACATAGGGGTTAGCAGAGCAAGGAACATGCTTTGTCATGGGTTTCGGAACACAGGGCTCTGGCAGCAATTAAGAGTCATTAATTAGGAGTACTTATTGCCGGATGTGAGTCAAGTTAGTTGCAAGTTGCTTAACTTCTGAGGTCAAGAAGATCTCTGATGCATCTGAGACATGCTTTGTTAGCATCCCTGGGACTGTGGGGCTGTCCACAGGGACGGGCTGGAATAGCAGAGCTCAACCATGGAATTTTGAGCTTCATTAGATGACTTATTGACAGTGACAGTTTGGCAGCACCTTTGCCAGCTGGGACCATACATTTGCATTCAGAACTGTAGACCTGTGAAGGGTTCCTTGAGGCTCCTGGGTTGCATCAGCTGGGAATGTACAAGTGCACGCCAGGAATTTACACTGCTGGGCTGGGAGAGACTGAATCTGCATTCAAAGAAGCAGCAGTGAAACTTTCTGGTAAGGAAAAGCTGTCCTGTCTCTATGAAGGGGATGACTTCTTTTCCAGTTACAAATCAACAAATTAGTAGAAAAATCGATGACAAACAGAACATAGGTAGAATATCATGCCCATGTGCTGCATGCCTGCTGTGAATGCATGGGAGATCACACCTTCAACAAAGATGTAAAACATGAGGAGAGTCTCTCTTCTCGTGCCTGAAAGAGGCATTTCTGCTGCCAGTGCCCCAGCATGTCAAGCAAGTAATGGGAAAAGATCTGTAATAATGGACCTGTTATAGTTCTCAGGGTTTCCCCTAATGTGCAGGGACAGTGAAGGATAGCACTGAGCAGTAGTTTGGGTTTATTTCCATCTCTCTAGTTTTTCCTGTCTTGCCATTTTTCTTGAGTTTTAAGCCAGACTAACTTTCACACTGGCACTCTGAATTCAAAACTCTGACGTCCTACAGCTGTGTACTACACTTAACTTGTTTATACAAGCTGTCACAAGCATGAGTGGTTTATTTTTTTATTTTTTTTCCCAAAGGTGTAGTGTGAGGAGCAGGTTTACTTAGTCACGGGTGTGGGAATACAGACACTGTGCTAAGAAACGAGTTTAATAACAGTTGGTCGCTTTATTTCCGAGTGTGCTGGCATTTGCAAGTCTGTCTTGGTTCAACAGGTAGTTGATGCTTGGGGAGAATGTGACCTTTTGCTCCTTGCATTGATTTTTTGAGTCATGTCCAGAGGCTGCAGAAATCAGTGCAGCACTTTGCTGTCAGCTGCAAGGGCTGGATCAGGCCTCCGGGATCGATGCATTGAGAAGAAAGGGAATAAGTTGACATGAAACTTTACACGGTTGTCTTTTGTGATCTTGCTTTTTTTCCAAGACTGTTTTTTCAGGCAGGTGTTTTTAATAGATAAAGAAGTTGAATAAAGCCCTGAAGAAAGACTTCAGGGAATAGCGTGGTCTGTATCCGTGTAAGCAGAGGGCTCCTCTGCTTACATTGCTCTTGGTCTTCCTGGAGCCTGTAAAGTCTGAACAGAGCCTGAGACTGCTCCAATTCTGGATTTGCTTCTTTTCTGTTTGTTTTGGGGTTCATGCTTTTTAAAGAAAGCATCTCGGTGACAAAACATTTTCTTGTTTTCAAGCAGATTGAAACAAAATACCCAGAAAACCCCAAGAGATTCACCAAATTTTGCAGAGCTACACTTTCAATGAGCCTCATCTACGTTCTCACTTGTATCAAAAAGATTATATTCCTTCTCTCTGGAGTTGCATCCATGTCTTTGCTTGTATTGCCAGCAGATTATTAGTAGGTAAGACAGGTCGATTGCTACTTTCCCTGCCTGTGCCAGTTCAGGGTATTATCGTTAACAGCTTTTAAAGCAAAGTTCCTCCTGGAAGAATTGCTGGCTCCAGGCATAAAAAGTTTTCCAACCAGTTCTGAGCTACTGGGACTCTTGTATTTTTTGAAATGTTGTTCATTGCTCCACAAAACTGCTGCGAGTACACCTTGAATCATGCATAGCCTGAAGAGCATCCTGGGGGTAGGGAGACATAAATAATTCTTTAATTGCTCTGCTGTGTAGCTTACATCATGTTGAATATATAGAAAGGACTGATTCTAAACAGTGTTTTACTGTAACAGTTCTCTGAGTCTGAAGAGGAGCATTTATCCCACTAGAATGTAATGTGGTGGTAAGCAAGACATGCAAATGGGTCTTGACTTGAGTTTGTCAATAAAAATGCTGCCAGTCTCTCAGCTTTCAAATGTTTGGTAATTATGCTAACTGCAGTCTTGAAGAGTTTTAAAAAGAAAACAACATTCTATTGGAGGGAAAAAACTTTGTCATTAACATGTACCAGTAGTTAATAACTGTTTTTATATTTCATTAGATTAATGAAAAAACATGTCTTCTGTGGTTGTTAGCAGATACAGCAGAAAACCATTAGTATATTAACATTGTTTTAATTAAGAATACATTGATAATTTTGAAAATTCACTTTTGACATCCAGCTCTTAGGCTTGAAATGAGTGTCAATCTTGGGCTCTTTTATACCCCAGGAAAATATGCTCTTTTCCCAAAACACACAGCAAAAGCAAGCTCATGAAAATCAGTATAACAGAGTACAGCAATTGCAAAATATCATTACAATGGTTAAGTAATTACCCCACTGCATGACTTAGCAAGAGGGATAAATAATGCATGTAGAATGGTGTTGGAGCTTGCAGGGAAGGTTCTGGCTGGGAAGGGCACAGGCAGAGCACGTGTCAGAGGGGGGTGTCTGCTGGGTCCAGGAGCTGATGGCTGAAACCTTTCAGTGCCTGTGAGGAAATGCAAACCAGACCCAATTTTCTGTTTTCCCTATCAATTTGAAGGTGTCCATTTGAAGAAGTCTTCCTTTGCTGTGTTAGCACAGCTTGGCTCCTGCTGCTTCCCAGAGCTGTCCCGTGGACAGCGTGTCCCAGCCCCTGACAGAGCTGTGAGTCTGGTCAGCAGGAATGTTGGCTCTTTTTGCAGCAGACAGATGAGGGGTTTGATTTGTCTTCCTTCCAGCTAGAACTGAATATTCCAAATCTGTCAGTTGCTGTCAAGAGGATTGTACTTTGGATTAGTGAGCTCCTGGAAGCAGTTTGAATCATTGCAGTTAAAAGCACGCCGAACAGCGGTGTAATTAATAGTTATATAATGTACCCAACAAGCTTAGGAAGCCAGGATGTAACTTGGAAGGAAACACAGCCCCGTGCAATCCCTGCATTGCCTGAGGACCACTGTGCATTTCAAGGGTGATGCTTTTTGTCCCAGGACCATTGTGGTCAGGGCAGGTTTGTTGCTGGTGTGTCAGTTCCATCATGAAACTTACAGAGGCACTTCTGCACCTTTCCCCTTCCCTTCCTTTTCTCTGATGTCCTTCTCATCAGGCCCTGGTCAAACCAAGAACATTGCTCATGTTAGGCTTGTTGGAACTATTCTTTGCCTCTGTGTTTGCAGAAATCTGCAGCAGCTATGTAATTATGGATGCCACATGAAATAACTCCCCAGCTCCTGAGAGGAATACGCATTTCTGTTGTGGAGTTTTTTGAATAGACATTTCAGGGCAATTATGCAATACCTTTCTGCTATGCAGTACCTGTCAGCCCTTAGCTACTTGTGTTTTTAGGGGAGCTGCAATGGCCATTGAGCCTTCGAGAGTAGTTTCTGCTCTGTGACAAGCTCGAACCTGTCAGGCAGAGCTGTGTATTTCAGCAAGGCAGCAGGTGAGTCTGTGCACCTCAGGCCTCCTGTCTTGTAGGGATTGGATTGGAGGTGTAATGCTTTCAGGTTTTTATATTAATGCCTGTGAATATCTTAAGCACACAGAGATGGTGATCAAAATTCTAAGGTGTTGCTCTAATTCTAGGTGAGTTTGATAAAAAATTAATGTAATTTTCTTCCTTTAGCTGACTGCTGAACACTTCAGTTGTCTTAAACCTTTGCACTCCAACATCTAAAAATGCTTTTTTCTCTTAGCTGACATGTAGGTGGTGGTGTTTGGAGACATGGTTTAGTGGTGGACATGCAGTGCAGGGTAGGACTCTGTCTTAAAGGTCTATTTCAGCCTATGTGATTCTGTGAAAAAGGGAGAATTTTGCTGGTACAAAACTTAGTATTTCTGTTTCTAAAAAGGTACCTTATCAAATGTGATTGGTGATTAATTAGAAAGTAATTCTCACCTCTAAAAAGAGACATTTTATTTTAAAATGGGATACTACTGCTAAGCAAATGTAAGCCTGCCTGCCCTCCTGTTTTCTATCTACATTGCCTTCCCGAGTCAGTTTGCTCAATATTCACTGCCACTGACCTTGGATAATTAAGAAAAAAGTCTGCTGTTCTGAGAAGATAAATGCAGCTTCTGTTTGGAATGAGGCTGATTAGCTCAGTTGTCAAAGTGTAATTTAATGTCTGTAGTTGCTGTGGGATGGATGCTGCCTCTGCCACGCTTGAGGTCCCTCTTCTGCTCCCTGATACTCTGCTGAAGCTGTTGCTGAAAATCCCCTGGGCCTGCAAGATCTGAAACTTGCAGTGGACCTCTTCAGTTTTCAATGAAAATGAGTTGAAGCCTTCTTTTCCTTTCTGAATCACTGCCACTTGCAGCATATTCCCAGTGCAGCTGCAAGGCTGCAGTTGTGCCCCAGGTGGGGGTTTGAGATTCCCGCTTGGAGCAGCAGCTGGAGCAGGGGTTGGTGCACGAGGCTGTTCCTGTTCCACAGCAGGGTCAGGGTCACTGCCAGCTCTGTGCACTGGGGGCTGAGTGGACATCAGAGAAACACCAGTGGAGAGAAAAGGCCAAGTCACAAAACGACAAAAACAGCAAAAGAAAATTTTTTTTTCAGATCTGTGAAAATTTTTGTCTGTTGGACAAGTCCCTTGTTCTCTTGGTTTTTCTCTTTGCTGCCACTTGGACTTCATTTTTTTCCTTCTGTTTTTGCTCTTCATGAGTTACTTGGATTGTTTGTGACTTAAAATACCTGCTTGTTTACAGTGTGAAGGCTGTTTGTTTTTGAAACATCTTCCTGATCATCATGCAGTGGTATTTTAGCGGGCTTTTCTCTTAGCCTGGGTTTTCCACATCAGACACTTCACTGCTGTATTTGCTCTGGCAAAGTACTCCAGGCTGAAGATGGTTCAAAAAGTTAAAGTTGCATTTTAGTGATTTGATTTGTTTTGTTTTGTTTTTCTTTAGCTGGTGTCAGCCTCTTCTTCAGAGAATATACTCTGGCGGTAAATTGTGTATTTTGTCAGATTCTTTTGTTATTACACACTGGGACACTGTTCCTGGTGGGATCTTTGGGTGCTGATGTGGTGGCAGTAATTATCAGTAAGATTTTGAATGACATGCAGACTCTTAGCTTTTGAAGCCAAATCTGCAGCCTTTAAAATCTTGAAGTCATCATAATCTTCCCCCTCTACAAAGGTAGAAATTTATTTGGGAAATTGCATAAGACTTGTTATGCAAGCAGTCTCCTTTTAGCCTCTGTGTACAGTGTATTATAGAAAAAAGTGTTATTCTTTTTCCAAATTCAGGCAGCAAGTGGCACAAAAATCTCAAACCTGAGATGTTTTAATGAAGAGAGCTTTTAATGAAGGTTGTGTTGTGTTTGGAACAGAGGTAAGGCAGAACTGCACACAGCTCCAGCAAATGTTCACACCTGTTCCCACAAAGAGATTCAATTCCCACCATACATCCAGTTCTGAGGAATGGTGATTGAGTGGACTGACTGTGGATAACATCAACATAGGTCTGTTAATTTAAATACATTTTTCCTGGAATGTTGCTGGTAAACAACTTCTTAAGAGAAATCTATCCATACCTTACTTTACATCTCATTTAAGGATTTGCTGCTTACCCTCAGTTCTAGGTCATTTTTCACATGTCTGTGCATGTCCTGAAGTAACTAATTTTGTAGACATCTCTCTCTTTCCTCTGCAGGCTGGTGCATGGCTTTGTTTCCCAGTTTCCCTGAGAATCTGGTTTAAAAAAGAATGGGTTGATCCAATGAAGTATTGCTGGGGTTGTAGGAGGACACTGGACCCCTCGTCCACTTCACACCTTTAACTCCACAGCATTAAAACACAATGTGGCTGCTTCCCAGCCTCAAGGGCCTTACAGGTTCTACATTCAGGTTGTAACTGTGTGTCTTGAATAAATCTGTTTCGTTGAGGAAGGATTGTTACATATAATATGTCTGAGTGGAAGAGTTACTTGAACAAAAGAGACTTAAAATGAAGCTGTTAATTGTCACAGCCAGTGACTTTTTTCTATGCATTGCTGCCAGCTGAGAGCACTTTAAACTCCCATCCGAGGTATGAGAAGGCCCATGCCTCTTATCTGCACCTCCCTGAGTAAGGAAAGCAGTTGTTCAATTATTCTCTATAATTAGTGTGCTTCAGTGGGTAGGCAGGTATTAGTTATTCACAGCCTCTTTCACTGTCTCCTGCTTTTCCAGGAGTGTTTGCCTACCAGTCTTCTTCCTTCTCTGTCCCGAGGCATCTGGATGAACTTCACCTGCCAAGACCTGTGTAGGGGGTGGGCTGTTCCTAACAGTTGTGAAAAGGGGGAAGTTTAGATCAGTACAAAAATCAGTCCAGCTGATATAAGAATGTCTTACCTAGGTTGAAAGAATTTGAGAGATCCTGTGGTTGCAATAATGAATAACATATTTAGAGTAACTTTTCCAGTTCACTGTGGTTCCTATGAAAGCAGGCTTGCAAGTCTGAGGGCTTGTTTTTCAACTTCATGGCATTGATTTAGATTAAGCCTATATCTTCCTGTAGATATCACTGAACTTAAACCAGCAGATCATCACAACCTTGGTACTCCTGTTGCTGCTGCTTTCTGTAAAATTCTTGTTATAAAGTATTGCAGCACCCAAAAGGTTTCTCATCAACTGTAACCCAGGCAGGTTGGTTGTGCACCTGTGTGTGGTGTGGAGGGTGTGTGCATATGGGGTTAGCATAGTTTGTCTGCATAGAGAACTTTATGGTCTGTAAAATTCTGACAGAAAACTTAGACCTTGTGTTACGGCAGAGATATTCTCCTGTGACTGGACCAAAGGTATGACTTGATGTTCTTGCTGATATGAACAAAAGAAATACAGAGGATGATTTTGTTGCTGGAACCTGTGTTATAAGAGAAGGTGAGTGTGAAGCTGTTGTGGTGTTTTTTTGTTTTTGAAGCAGTGAAGAATAGCTTGTCAAAGGCTTTGTGTCCTGGTTTTGCAGTGGACATTGTACGTGCTGCCTATTAACAGGTCAGCTTCTTTAGACTTTATAATTCAAGGTTCTTTTATAAGCTTATCAGGTATTTTATGTCACTACATATCAGTCATTGAGATGGTACCCTTTGAGACAATATGTCTTTAAATTAAAACTCCACTTTCCTGAGAAAAACTTTTTTCTTGGAGACTTCTTTTACCAAGTACTTTTGATAGGAGTCTGTCTGCTTTAGTGAAACTTGGGTTTTAGATGCTACTGTAAAGAAAAGGGGACTGTTGGGGCAGTACAGTGATGGAAAAGCACATTGCATTTTTGTTGGCTGGGTATACCTGAGATTAGGAGAACGAGACTCCTGGATTTATACCTTAGTGCAAACACACCATTCCCAAAGGAAGCGGAGAAAAGAGCACTGCTGTGAATGTCAAAATGAGCAAAAGATGTTTAGTATCCAGGTTTTCTGCTAAAAATGTATTTAAAAGGTTCCTTCAGCCCTGATCCCTCAGTCAGTCCCTTGCCTATGTAAGGCAAAAGAAGTTCACTTGAACCTGGTGGAATTGGTGTCACTGAGGTTAAACTTCCGTGTGGGATGTATTGTCTGCAACACCACCGAGTGCATTTGTCTCTGAGCAGAGGAGCCAGATGCTTCCCAAGCATTTGGTATCTATACCAGCATCTCTGGGAAATGTCTGCAGCCTCCAGGGAAGGAGCAGAGGATTCTCTTCCAACTCACGCTGGCAGTTTTTGAACCACTGTGTAAGTAGCATTTAAGCTACATCAGGCTTTGACTGTGTAACTTGTTGGCTTTTTCCTCTTCACCTCCACGACCTGCTTTGAGCTTAATGTGACACTTGGGGTCAAACATAGGAATTCTTTTCAAGGCAGCTTGGAGGTGATTTGCTACCTTTTCCTTTAGAGAAGACTTGAAGCTTTTTCCAGGTTCACAAGGACACTGCTATCTGGGTTTCAAAGAGCAGCGTGGGGTGGCTGTCAGGATCAAGGGCTGCTTGTTGGTTTTGGATGGAGCTGCCTGCCTGTGCTGCCCTGGATGCCACCGGGAGAGGGAGGAAGCTGAATAAACAGGGAAACTGTGAAATAAATAGAAACAAAACCAAACCAAGCCCCTGCCTCGGGGTGTGGGCTCAAGTCAGTCAAGCGGGACTTTCTTTTGTTAAAAGGAGGCACATAAAAGCTTTTCTGCTTTTGTTTTTGTGCCATAATGATGATTTCCAAGTGGTTTTCTGTGGTATTTGATTGTTTTCAATTTCTTCCGAGGAAACAGTGGAAAAGCAAAAGTTTGTGTTACTGCAGATGAAGGGGTTGCCTCAACCTTTCTTGCCTCACATACCCCAGAGTTATTAGTAGAAGTGACCAATTTCAGGTAGTCACCATAACCCTGCATGTTTTTCCAAGTTGCTACTCAGTTTCTAAAAATGTTAATAGACATTTTGGGTTCCAGGTCAGGCTGTAATGGCAGGAATGGCAGGAACAGGCAGAGCTTTCTCATGTACGCAGTGCAGACAGATGGGGAAGGTTTGTTTGGTTTGAATCCTGGCACTTGCTGCTGCTCTAAGTGACCCTGGAGATTATGAAAAGAGATGGTGATGAAAAATATTTTTTTGTTTTTCCTCTAGATGGTTCATATGTGTGTAATTGCTCACAAAGTTATGCCATCCCCAAAGCTTGAGCTCTTTTACTCCCCAGTTTTGGTGCAGAGTGCGGGTAGGAGCTCCTTAGGAAGTGGTTGCTCAACTCTGTTTTCCGCAATGCGTTCGAGTGAAAACAAGGTTCTGTTTTTAGCTTGCTTTAACTTGGAAATTCTAGTGATAAGCATTTAGCTGCACAAATCCAGTAAGAAATTAGAGGAGGAAGCAACACAACATAGTAGAATCCCACTGAGTCATTTTTGTAAATCTCCAGAAGCGAGTAATTTCTCTAATCTGGTAGATGTGTATCGCCAGTGGGGTGTAGTCCCAGAGCTCAAAAAAACTTCCCCTGTAGTTAAATGGAAATAAATCCTAACCAAGGAGTATCTTAATAAATACACCTGAGGCTGAGGTACATGCATATTGTGATGCTGGGAGCAGGATGATTCATTTAAACCAGAACCCGACCCAACACATCTTACTAATGTCTTTCCTTAAGTTGTTTGTTACCATGTTGGCTATTCTAAAATAATTGGTATGTGTTTATAAGCACAAAAAAAAATTTAATTTGTTGTCTAAAAATCCCTGTATTTAGTTGCATAGTTGGTAGTTTTATCTTTCCCTGCTCATATAATTCACAAAATCTCTGTAATGTGACATCAGATATAAAGTAGAAAATCTTGATGTGCCAGGGCAATGTGTGTTGTCTGAGGAGGTTGTAAAGGATGTGCCATGTGCTGTTCTTGAGCTTTCTGTTCTCTTTTGTTGTACAGAGGAAGTGAAACTTCAGCTGTATTCTGAGTATTCTTTTCTTCAATTTCCAAGTAAGACCTCTGCCGGCTTCTGTATTTCATTCATCTACAAACCAGTTTCACTTTCATGACACTTCTTAGTTACATATGACGGTAAATTTGCATTTATTTGCTATTTGCACGTCGTGTGGTATTTCCTGTGTATATTCATCCTGTAAGAATTTACAGTGGGATTTACAGGGCTGATGCATTGTCTCACACCTAAAAACACCTCAGTATATCTTTCATACAGAAAAATGCCCAAGCCTCATTTTTTTCTGCCCTGACTAATTACCAGGCACAGGGACAGTTTAGCAACAGCCCCTTAAATCCATGAGTGACGACTGACTTGTTTTCTTACAATGGGTGGGAAAGTACCTTTGAATTTTCACTGTCATTATTTAGTTTAACAGAAGGTAGGTTATTTAAAAAAGAAATTACTCAGATCTGTGTTCTTGATGTGCAGATTTTGAGTCATTGCAAGACAACAGTCAAGCGAGGACGGATGTTTTGTTCGAGAAAGCCTCGCCTCGAGTCTCCAGCCTTTGGTTAAAGGATCGTGCTGGATGCCTCTGTTCTTCCCTCACGTATTTGCCTCTCGGAAATCAAACGGTGGCAAACACCCAGACTCACTCCTGTACCTCCTTTTCCACCAGTGCTGGGAAGTGAAGTAGCTGGAAGTGTTGGGAGGCGTTGGCCGTGCCGTCGGGGCCGCTTCACCCCGAGACTGTGCAGACGACAGAGAGCATTCGGCTGACAAACCCGCACGTGTTGCGGGTCAGGCAGGCTGCCAAGAGCGCCGCGCTCGGCCAGCGGGGAGAGCAGCATTAGGAATCCCAATAATCCGCACATCAGTCTCTGTGTGCTGCCTGGTCAGTGGAGACCGGCGAGTGAGCTGTGGAGAGATTGTGGGTATTAAGTGGGATGGGTAATGAAAGGCTGTGCTGGCGCTGATGTGAGAGTCTTTAAATGGAAAATGACTTTAAATGATGGTGCCAGGGCAGTTGGAGTGATTTGCCGCTGGCGCAGGATCACAGTGTAACTGGTAGTTTTCAGTGAGACTAACCACTTCTCCAGGGTGGAAGACCAGAGTTGTTTGGAAGAATTAAGAAGCTGGAGGCAAAAGAACTCTTCACTGATTTAGCTTGCTGTTCCTCCCTGGGACTTGTACCAGGCTGAGGGCAATTCTGGATTTTGGTTGGGTGTGTTTGTGTTTATTTGCACAAACACAAGCCTTGTGAGCATATGCAAAGCTGCAAAGTGTAGGAGTCATCAGGATGAAAACAGTGTTAGGACAATAAAATCAGCGTTTTAGGCTCAAGTTTATCTTATCTGGGAACTTTCTTGAAAAATTATAGTTTGCCTGGACAAGTAGTTACCATTGTTATCTGCAGATCAAAAGTTGGCTTGCGGAGAACTCGGAAATGTTTTTGTTGTTGTGATTAGTTATTCCTGGCTTTTTGTTGCGTGGTAGAGCACTCTCTGCTTGTTTTATTTACAGAGGTAGTTGCATTGCCCTGTCCTACATCGTGCTGGGCACCTACAGGTAACTCACACTGGTACTCCAAGTTGGAGCCAAAGTTTACTAAGTAGCTTCTTCTAAGGCTTTCTAGCTAGTGGGAGGAAGAGCTTTCAAACTGAGTGTCGTAATATTGTTTCCTGGCAAATTTTGAAAGCATCTGGGTCAGTTCCTCACGCCCAGGAGTAATAATTCTGAAAGCAAAAGTTTCTGTGCTCTGGGGCTGTGTTGTTCCCACGGTGCCTGCACAGCAGCTCTCGACGGCGCCCTGACTTTCCCCGCGGCTTTCCCGGGCAGCAGCAGCAGCGTGTGCAGGATTGCTGAGCCGCCGGCGTGGAGCCGGACACCCCCAAATGTCACTGCTACATCTGTGTTCACTTATCACATTGTGTGCAGAGAGCACAATGGGGAAAAAGAGCTCCTCTGAGCACATGGTGGCCTTTTGAAAACGCATGTCTGCCTGCCCTGTCCTTCGGAGCGGCTTTTATTTCTTGGCGTGTTTAGAAAAGCAAGCTGGGCTGTTGAGCAGTGGGGTTTTCTCTGAACCACTGGCAGTGACCTTTTCACTGCTGATGGTGCTGGGACAGAGGGGTGAAGGAGTAGCTGGGGTACCACTTAATGGTGCCAGGGGTCCATCTCCCTGTGCTGCTTCCCAGGCAGTGTCTGCTCTACCCCTGATGTCTCTCTCAAAGTTCACGGCTGCTGCAGGCTGGGGCTTTGTCAGAAAGCTGCATTCCTGGCTGTTCAAGGGCTCTTGAAATGCTGCTTTCATATGAAAGGAAATCCTATCATTGATGTTCTTTAAATAAAAAGGAGGTTTGGCTTGCTGGAAAAGCTCAGTTTTTGCTCATTTAGGTAAAGTCTGCAGTGTCTGATGTAGCTGGATTAAAACTACTGCCTTGCTCAATTGGCTTTTTTTTTTTTTCCTTTTTTTCTTATGGTATCCCTAGAGATTTAGAGCCTATTAAGTCTATTCAGAATCTGTTGTAGGAATGATAGTTTCTCATTTTTCTTCCATATGGACATATCCTGGTTGGTACAGGATAGAGAAGTCTTCATTTTTAAATGTACAGTATTCCAGTGTCATGCAAGCATAGGAGAATTTTGCTCTGATAAACCACCCCACACATTTTGAGGGCACTTTGCAAGAGTTGCTTAGTAGAAATTCTTTCATTGTTTTTAAGAAAAGCCATTGTGCCTCTCTATCCACTGGTTGGGTATTGAAGTGATTAGCATTTCTCAAATGGTAAATATTATGTGTATTTAAGCATTATTCTCCAAATTCTAGACTGGTGATAGGGGAGCAACTCGAGAATTTAACTGACATATATTTTTTTTGTAGGGAGCTCATTTTCTCCACATCTCTTGTTTTTGTTCCTTGTTTTCCAAGTTTGATCTCTTTTCTGCTGTGGTTTTGAAGTGTGAGACTTGAGTATCCCAAAACCCAGAGGCAGATGCTCACAGATGGGACATGTCAAGCTGGATTATATGTGACAATTTCCATTATTGGTCAGGATTTCAGTGTCTGAAAGAAATACATATATTGGCAGTAGTGATAAGGTACTTTTATAACACCAAGCCTGGTATTCCTACTTTCTAGCTCTAGTGCTAAAAACTATTATTTTCCTCATATTTTTGTTATTTGAATTTATAACACAATAACCATGAGCAGTTGCTCTGGGGAATCTACATGTTAAATTTTTATCAGACTCATTTATCCCCTCATGCTGCCAACTGCACTTTGTTACTCACCAGGAAGTTTTGAGCCAGTGTGCTTTTCTCAGGATTACACATAACTTAATAAACAGTTAAATAAGAAGAAGTATTTTAAGTAATTGTTTTTGTTGTAAATCTGTGTGTTTTATTATACACATCTTGGTTGCTGCCAGCTTTATGAACTGTTTTCAAATTTTTGCTAGTGAGAGCAGCTTATTTTTGTCAAGCAAGTAAAATGGCCTTAGTTTTATCGTCATTCTGGTGCTTGTAGGCAAGTAAATTTTGTGCTGAGATCAGTGATTTTCCATAACAACTTTGTAAGTCCCTGTAAATCATGGAACATTTGGTATTTTGCAGTAAGGTATGGCCATAGATGAAAACACCAGAAGCAGCTGCATGATAAATTTTACTCTTTGGGTGTAGGAAGTAGCAATTGGAATTTTCAGTGATGGATTAAACCAGAGCTCCAATTGGATCTGTGATGGGTCAATAGCCCGAGCAGGGCAGTTGCAGTAAGTTCTCAGAAATGAAGCTCATGCACCAAAATTATTGGTGACCAAGAAAATATGCATACCTTAGCAGAACAATTTTGGACTCTCAAGGCCATCTTTTAATGTTTGGGCTCGGGATGATCTTTGCATTTCCAGTTGCATCTCATTTCAGTCGTGGTTTTTGTGTACACTCACACAATTTTTCTGCTGCTGTAGGACTTCTTCCCTGTAAATGCAATAAAGGAATAGGAAGCAATGCTCTCTCTTGAATGCACAGCCATGGACCTAACTACAGCTGGTGGTAGAGGGCAAGAAGGGGAGTTGTGAAGTTGGTTTTGTTCAGATGGAATTTAGGGTGATGTTGCAATTGGGAGTTGATGCCATTTTAATCTATTACATATTGCAAGTTTTGTTTTAAGCAGAAGAGATGTATTGTGCTGTATTTTCTTAATTTATGATTTTTTTTTTTAACGGACCATTAAAAATTTTAATAGTTTTTTTTTTAAAGTAAAATAATGGAGCAAGAAATCATCTGAAAAACTGTATTTCTGGCTACTTTTGTCTTAGAGAGTTACAGAATCCTGGAATGGTTTGGGTGGGAAAGTACCTTAAAGGTCATCTTGTTCCACTCCCCTGCCATGAGCAGGGACACCTTTCACTAGACCAGGTTGCTTAAAGCCTCATCCAACTTGGCCTGGAACACTCCCTGGGATAGAATATTTTGTATACAGTCATGAATCAGAAGTAGTAATTTTATAGTATTTGTAAGCATAATGAAGTTGTGATCGCTTGGACAGTTCTGCTTCCCCATCAAATGAGACAAAAATGGTCTTAAAACATGGTAAATTTGGTGTTTTGCCAATTCTTTACTAATTTTACTTATTTAAAAGTGTGTTGAACTCCTTATTTAAGGAAATGTTATTTTTTTTTAATGAAAGCAGAAAGAGCTATTTCACACATTTCCCCACTCTAGTCCTTAAAAGCTGTTCCTATTGAAAGTTAATTCCAGCAGATGAACACAGAACAATCCTTAGTTAGAGTACACAGCTCTTCAGCACTGTCCTGCTGGGTGTGGTGTGTGAATATATTTATTTATTTATACACACCCAGAGCTCCTGCACTGCCCACTGACAGAGACCTGTGTGTGTGGGCACCTCACAGGTGTGGGGGCTGCAGCTCCAGGGATGGAGGGGACTGGCTGGGAGCATCCAAGCAAACCTTTTCCAGGGATTTGGAATAGTCAGAGACAGCAGCTGTGGGATGTGGGCAGCCTCGGGGCTCTTGCTGGCACTCATTAGTACAGATTAGATAGGAAGTGATCTGCTTAGATGGGTGCTACAGGTGAGCAGGCAGGTGAGGCTGCCAGCTCCAACTGTGCTTCCAGGCAGGCTTTTCCTCTGAAAGGAGGAGCAGCAGCCTTTCTTCCAGAACTTCAGCGTGACTTTTGTTTTGCCTCCTGCAGACACAGTAAGTTAAATTTCACGGTATTAGCGCTTAAGTAAACGTCAGGCTCTGTTCCAATAACTGATACTCAGCATTGTTACTCATCATCACTGCTATTTTCAATCCTCACTCTGGTAGCAAAGAAGCCTGAGGAACAACTTCTGTTTAACTCTTGCTTTTGGCTCTCTGCTCTCCAGAGTGTACAGAAGCTGCTGTTTGCTGCCGTCTTTAAACTGCTGGGTATCAGGAACCCTCCACAGAGGCACATCAGGATCAACCTGTGATCCAAAACATGTGCACCACACAGTGTAGATATCTCTTTTTGAATGATTTTATGGTGTTCTATGATAGGCATGGACAAGGAGCAGAGCCCATGGGTCTTGGTAGAACAGACCCAGGTTTGTGGTCACTCAGGTTCAGCCCTTTTTAACCAGACAGCTTTCTCTGTGACTTATCAATTTCCCTGTGGAAAAAAGAAAAAAACCAAACCAAACCAAAAGAGAGGCCAAATGCTTGCAAAAATGCAAACAGTGATGCTTCTCTGCTGAAAATTTTCCAACAAAATCCCAAATAGCCCCGTTCTCTGGCTCAGGGCTCCTTTCTTGCTGGCAGCCCACCAGGTCCTGAGTCCAGCTGTGCAAGAAGCACCATATAAGATGTTTCTTAATTTGATAGGAGGTGGATGGTCCAGACCCACTTTCATGTTTGCATTTGTGGTGGTGCCAGCAAATGGCATTTGCAGCCTCCTGTTCTGTACTGTATTAGAATGGGTATCTTGAGGAATTCTGTGAATACTGCACTTTGGAGTGGCAAAATTCTGGCCAAACTGCTTCCAAAAGTATCTTACAGCCCTGACTTTAGACTTTTTTAATAGGATTATATGGAATAATGTATATTAACAACAAACTGTAAAAGTATTGGAAAACCTATTACACTTTGCTGTTGAGCAGTCATAGTGAAGTAGCTCATAGAGCACTTCTGAGACTCTTAGAACTGTTTTTGCATGTTTTCACTAAAAAAAAATCAGAAATGTGAGCTGCAGAATCTGTGCAGTGACAACTCCGGGAATAAATCTCTTTTATTTATACACTTTGATTTGTAAACATGCCCAAATATTTTAAAATAAGTAGTGCTGAGGCTCCTGTAACAAGCAAGAATGGAGTATTCTTTTTACAGGCGTCATTCAGAGTCTCATCTCTCCTCTGGTGGCACTGACCAGACACTTCCCAGCAATCAGAAATGCCTGTCCTGTTCTATATCCAGGTGACAGCTTGCATTTCATTTAATAACTTTCTCATTCTTATTTGTTTCAAGAGAAAAGTGGGGAAAATAGAAGAAAAGCAGGTTTTCAGCCAAAAAGACAGAGCTGGCAGCTTTGTGTGAGCCCAGTAAATATTAACTACTGCAGATCTTTTTAAAGTTTACAAACATAATATGGGATGGGGTGGTGTGTAGGGGGGGAAGGATTGTTCAATCTCTTAGAAGTGACCTGAAGTCTAAAAACTTCTGGTGAACAAACAAAAAGTTTAAAACACTCTTCTGAAATGTGAACAGCTCAAGGTTTGTTGCCATGGCCAGGAATAGTTATCAGCAAAGCTGAGGCTTCCTTATCTCTGTTGCCTGTTCACAACTCTTCTGAGGAGGTGGAAGACAGGGGCTGGATGGTCAAGGAGGACTGAACAGTTGAGCAGTTTTTGGAGGTGGCTGTACACATTTAAGAGTTTATTTTGTGGCAAACAGTTGCCTGCTTTGTGTGAAGCTGTTGGTTTTTTTCATGGTTTTTCTAAAATATTCAGACTTAAGCTCGAAGCCTTTCAAACTTGTTGCTGTGCCCAACACCTGTGTTCCTTAGATGAACTTCTGTATTTTTAAACATCTGTCTTCTAAATAAAAACACAGTGCTGGCACATCAGTGTTAGAGGAAAAATCTGTTCTTTCAACAAAATACTGCTCAGTCACATATTTCTTGCAGTTTGTCCTTCTAGTCTTCTTTTACTGTTGTTATTGTTGCTTTGTTGGATCACGTGGAGAACTTGAGATAAATGTGTACAGCTCCATACTGCTTTGCAGTTCTGCACTAAGGACAATGTGTCTGTTCATCCTTGTTCTTGTTGCTAAAAAGGACCATGTGGTCATCACAAATGAGCTGGAAAATATGCATGTAGGAATGAGGGCTCACCCCTCATCATGTTTATAGCTTAATTTCTCCAAAGCTTGGGCTCTTCTGGATGTAAAATTGTTTTGAGGAGATGTTAATTTAGTTTGTGCTCATGGGTTAGTTTCTAACCCTGCTTTATGCTCAGAAGGATGCTCGTTGCATTGTTGTTTTGGCACTAGCTGTTTTATAAACACTATAAATACTGTTAGTCTTGTTTTCTTGTTTTTCTTTGAGCAAAGATATATTCATGTGTGACTGGGGTTGTTAAAATAATCGTGCACTTCACACGGCATGGCGCAGGAAACGCATTTCTCCGAGAGCCGCGGAGCCGCGCAGAGGTCGCCCGGTATCGCCGCGTGCATCAAAGCCAGAGCAGCGTGAAATGATCCAAATCCTCCCTACTTCACATTACACGAGGCTTTTGACTCTGAAATCCCACTCGATGCCACTTTTATTCTTCTGATAACGCAGTGGTGGGGAAGTCAGAGCAGTTGTAATTGGATCCACGTTCCTGGGGATTGCCGGGGTCCCTCAAGGTCTGTGTTGCTGTAGGGATAAAGCTCAGTCACTTCCCCGTTCCGTGGTGTCTGCAGGAGGCAGAGGGGCTGGAGAAATCCCAAACAGATACAGAAATTAGAGCCACATGAAAAATGAGGTGCAGCTTATCCTCCTTTATCCCCCTTGAAATCCAGGTGTGAGTAACTCCCGTGTTGGATGTGTGGTGCTTCATGCTGCTGCACTCCTGAGCCTGGTTGCAGGGGTTACAAGTGCAGCAGCAGAATTCCTGGGTGTTTGTGCTCTGGATTTGGTCCTGAGACATGCTTTAAAGGGAAGCTTTGAGATACAGAAGGAAATGCAAGAACTGAAACACTACTTGCCAGAACCTTTGCTTTTTAATTTTTAATTTATTGAAAGAGCACAGCAACATAGACAGTGAGCCCTTCAGAAAAGTCCTGCACTTATTCCACTTCCCATGAGTGAAACATCCCAGTGTCACTTCATATGGCAATCTGAGGGTACAACATTTGCATATAGTGTGTGTGTGTATATATATATATATTTGTGGTTTTGCATATAGTATATATTTGCAGGCACAGTGTATCTGTGAAGTCTGTTACTAAAAGGTAGTAAAGATTATTTGTGTGCATCATTTACAAGAGTTGATGGTGAAGAAACCCAGGTGCCACAGCCATTCTTAGAGCAGACAAGTATATTTCAGCTTTTTCATGCAGCAGCATGTCCTTGCTGCAGAGGTCATGAGTTGTTGTGGAAATATCTGCTCCTGGGAGGTAAACTACAGTTCAATTAACATGAAACAATTCATTTGTCTGTACATAACTCTGAGAGCACAGTTTAATTTCGTTTAATTGCTCTTAGTTTTAGAGGGGGAGAAGACAATCCTCTTCATGTTGGAAAAAAAAGATGATGTGCATTTGTTTGTCACATCAGTGTTGGATCTTTACTTTGTCTTTACTCAGACTGTCACCTAAATTAGATACCTGCATTGAAAAATTCAAGAATTAAATCTAACATTTAAGTATTGCATCCCTGAGATAATTTTTTGGAAGTTGAGGCTTTTTAACTGTGAGTAGTGTTGATACTTCCAACCTTCTAGTAGGTTACAACATAGTTGTTCCTTAAGCATGAGTGCTGGTTGGAAAGCTTGAAGATGCTGAGCTAGGGTTTGATTTTTGTCACTTAGCTATATTCTCTGTGCACCTGAACACTTTAATGTTGCAGAAAGTAAACTGATGAGAAGATTTGGGGATAAAAAGCATTAATACTTGTTTCTGTAGCTGTTTATTCTTACAAATGAAGTTTAGAAGCAGTTGCAACTTTCTGTTCAGATTGTTCTGCTTAAGTGATAAGTACTTTAACATAATAGTGGTGATTTGGGGTTGAAGCATTCTCTTTGGAGGTGGCCAAAAAAGTCATTTTTGGTAGGCAGGGAAACTTGGAGTAAGTTTTGGATGTTGCAGCTGCTTTACTCAATTGAGGTTCCTATGCTTATAGTTTGCTGTGGTTAAAAATGTGCTGCTCAACTTGCTTTGCTTGGCTTTTTAGTAAAGGGCTTTTAACCAGTGTGTCCTGGCTGTGGTGGCAGTGTGGGCCTTACTCGAAGGATTTTATTACTCTATTATTATTACTATTACTGTGCCAGTTACTTAAATTACCTGGGTTTTACCCTTTTCCTAAGCTTGCTGCTGGCATGGGTGAAATGCTCAGATTAGGAACTGGAATGTTGTTGGGTTATTTGCATTATTTAAAAATAAAATCAGTTCTAGTAGTGCAGCAGATCTTGAAACAAGTGCAACGTTAACCAAACTCTCAGCAGGAGAGACCCCATGAGCAGGGCTGGCTCTGCTTCCCACAGCTCCCTGCCTGCTTCCCACTCTTTTCCTTCCCAGTTTTGGCTTTGCCCTCTCCAGCAAGCCATCCTGGTGGGTAAGAGGGAATATGTTAATATGGATTTTGAAGAAGTTGTGCTTGTTAGGTCAGTGACTGGCCAGAAAATGATAAAACTTAATAAATGCACTGTGCTGTCACAGGCATAGATAAGGAGCAGAAGAGCATGGGGCAGTGTCTCCACAGGAGTGCTTTAGGGCAAGTCCTTTTGCCATTCCAGCCCTCTCTAGGGAAATGCAGTGGGATGTATTTATGTGGGTTTGGTTTTTATTTTAGTTTCCATTTGAAAAATTTCATTTCTGTTCAACCAGTGCAGCACTCCTGCAGCAGGAAGGGCAGCTCAGCAGCTGCACAGGTTGGGCACGAGGCTTGGAAATCACATCACAAGCAGCACAACAGAGTTGTGCAAAGTGGGAAAAACTCTCAGATTCATGAATTGGGATTTCCCATGAATGGCTCGGGTTTCTGACTTAGCTGGTTGTGTAAACAGCAAATAACTGTAAGTCTGGGCAGAAGTGGCAGCTTCAAGCAGTGAGGTTAATCGTGTATAATCATGCAGGGAGATGGTATCTGCCCTCTCTTTGAAGATTTCTTGACATTTTATCTTTTTTTCAGTAGGTGGTGGGCACGTTGCTTGACACAAGTTACTGTTGTCAGCTTTTAGTGTGGTTGCACCAATCTGAAAATCTTTTCCATGTAACCAAACTGCTTCTTTTTACATTTTTATTCTCAGTCGTGCAGACAGAAATTGCTGTGTAGTGGATTTCAAGGATGCTAAATATCTTCACTGTTCTGTGGAACAGGTAGCTGCGTGATCTGACCTACAAAACTTTTCAGTATCACAGTTACTTAAGGCTGAAGGTGATTGTTCACTCATATGTGTATGCAGATTGTAGCATCAACTGAGTTACAGTTTCTATATTGCGTGAAAACTCCAAATGCCAGAGGCTGAGATGGGTCAGGGGCCTGATTACAACCTGTTGCATAGTTTATAATAATCTGTGGTAGAGAAATGAAATACTTGGGTATATCTGGCTTCAGTAAGAGCATCTTGGTACTATTATACAGGAAACCAGTACTGTGGGAGGCTTAGCAGATACTTGGATTTTCCCATGACAGGGAGTAGAAATTCTCTGGGTGTTCCATTGTGTGTATCATCTCCCAGTGCAGATGTTATGCATGAGCAATTAATGTTTTATACTTTTTTCAACACATCAAACCATTAAGTAGGTGCTTGAAATCTCTCTAGGTATTTGTAATAAAAGCTGGGTCCAGGTACAGAGCTCTGCAGCACAAGCCCCTGGGGTTGTGTGTGCCAGCTGTAGAGCTGATGGTGCTTGGGTGCAGCTTTCACTGACAATCTGTTGTAGTCTGATCTATGTACAAACTTTGAATTGTATTTATGAACAATTTAACAGCTCTGGACAAGCCTGCATAACTGTTGCAATTAGATCTGGTTTATTATGGACGACTAAGGGAGTTGATTACTTGTTTTTGTTCGTCTCCCACAAGCTGTGTGGTCACAGGGAGCACAGATCTTTCTGGAGTGTTGAGGGGATCGAATGGATCATGAATAGTCAGAGTATTCAGAGTATAAATTGCTTTGTGAGTTGCCAGGGGGAAAGTTTTTGAGTTGTGGAGAGAGGGCATTAAAGTTTGGATGAGGAATGCAGGAGAGACAAAGGTACCAATTCCTGCGGGATATATCGGTGAGGATCAATAACCAGGGTGTTGGTTACTTGCAGAGCTCCTCTGTGTGTAAGCCATAATTTGCAGTGGAAGCAGCCCTTGAAAGGCAGTTTGCTTTTGTTTTTTGTGTGAGCACGCTGGGGCTGCAGACAATGGTGTGAGGACGGTGTGTCAGAGGCTGGCACAGAGGCTGGCACAGAGGCTGGCACGGCCCTTCAGGCGAGCCTGAATGCCCACTTGTCTCTGCGCTCCTGGCAGCGGCTTCGCGCCCGGCCTCGGGACAGACTCATCTCAGTTACCTTCTCCTGCTCTCTGTTGTTTGTGCAAGGTCCAGAAGCTTATTTGAGAAATTAAACTGAAGGATATGAAGGAGCTGATGTTTATCAGGAAACTTTTTTTGTCGCATTCTGTTCCTTTTCTTAAAGTGTAGCCACGGTGCATGGCTGGCAGCTTCTTAAAGCTGCTTTTTCATGATTGTCCCCCAAAACTGGCTGTGATTTCCTGACATAGATGAAGAAAGGGAGCGTTATACTTAAGAATGTTAGATGCTAAAACCTGGTGAAACAGTAGTTCAGAGTATTTCTTTCTTTTAACGTTTCTGTCTTGTTTGGTTACAGCAGTAGTACTTCACATCAAATAAGGACATCCATTTGGTTCTTTAAGTGGAGTGTTCTTCCCTGGTTGCTGAAATAAATCTTCATACTGCTCTCTGTAGTTATTTTTACTGTGTAAAACTGACTATAGATCTCTCTTTTCATTGTCATTATAGAAAACCTAGAATAAACTCTCAGTTGGTGGCACAACAAGTTGCCCAGCAATATGCAACCCCACCACCACCTAAGAAGGAGAAGAAGGAGAAAGTGGAAAAACAAGACAAAGAAAAACCTGACAAAGAGAAGGAAATTAGTCCAAGTGTTACAAAGAAGAACACTAACAAGAAGACTAAGTAAGTTTGAAGGATGCAGTATTAAATGTGATGTGATTTCAGTAGCACTGTGCATTGGTTAATTGTGCAGTTAAACCAACATCGTAATATCCCTTTTCCCTCCAATTCTCACAGACCAAAGTCGGATATTGTGAAAGATCCTCCTAGTGAAGCAAACAGCATACAGTCTGGGAATACTACAACAAAGACCAGTGACTCAAATCACACTTCAAGGTAACTCTAGACTAAAGTTGAGCCTTTGGTATCTGAAAACTGTGTTAAAAAGCAAACACTTCTGGTTTTGATGTACGAGCACTTGAACACTCTGCTAGTGAGGACAGATTCAGGCTTTGGAAATATTAATTCTGCTGTCCACTCCATTTTCATTTCTCTGCTAAAATTACTGAATTGCCAGTTGGGTAGTAATGCTTTTGGCTGTAAACACAGTGAGGGAAAAACATTAACCAGCAATCGTATCAAATTCTTATCATGGCTCGATAGCAGTAACAAAGGTTACTTTTTTACTTCCTTATCCGTAATTCAGTCACTGTAATTGTCAAGATAATTTTCCAAGTATACAGGAACTAAGTATACATGAACAGATTTGCTGGGATCTTGCTATCAACAAAAAGCACAAATGGCTGGTTTGATATTTGTCTAAGTTTGAAATGAGCGTATGGAGAGAGGTTTATTCCTAGTCTTGACTATACTGTTCTTTCATTTTTTAAATCAAAAATTCAGCATCACAGAACATTTTTTACATTATTGAACTTGAGAGCTACAAGAGGCAGAACTGAACTGGGTGCTTTGCCTGTGTGGGCTGTATAAAAATTGCATTTTTCTTTAAAATGTGCTGTAATAAGTGTTTTATAGTGAAGTCACATGAACTGAGGCAGTATTAGCTGCAAGCACTTGTAAGGCACATGAGAAATATAGTTGGCACAGCTGTTGGCATTCAAGTTGGCAAGGTGTGACTGCAGAAAACTGTTGTCTTGAAAGTTTTTAAATAATAGCATGAAAATCTTTAGTAAGAGGGAATATCCTTTGCACAATAACCCACTGGAATGTAGTGAGGGCAGTGTGAAATCTGCTGTGCTACAAGACTGAGCTGCTGTTAACTCTTCCTCAGCCCCCAAAGAGTGAAGTGTACATTCCTGATTTGATTACAGAGAGGCAGCTTCTTTGCAGTGACTCTTTTCTTGTCCTATTCTTCTTTAAATGGTACTTCTTTTGAGACTTAGGATGCAGGAGACTTGATGCACTTGACTAACGACATAATATTAAATTGAGAGATTACATCAAATAATTGTTTTTACTCATTAAAGGAGTCACTCTGTCTACTGCAAAGTCTTTTAGTTCGTGTTTTGTGGCAAGCCTTTGTCAGGCCTAATTAAGCCTTAATAGTATCAGGTCTAGCTGGGTATTTTTAAAGGATACCTCATCTCCTTTACTACTTAAACTGTCTTTTTAAGTGTTTTATTTAGTGGAACTTTTCTGGCAATTCACTGTTCTCAGGAGTGCTGTCAAGAGCCTTTCTCCGATTTTTACAGAATGATAAGATTTTTTTCATGCCCAGATTGCTTAACAGTTGTTTTGGGTTTTTTCGTAAATTGTCTTTTAGGGGTCTCTGGATTTTTAAGAAATCCTCTTTAAACTTCTTGGATACCATGCCTGTGTCTGACAAAATATCTTGTTTTATACCATGCCTTCCTGTGTACTTTCAGATTGAATGTTTTGAAACACTTCACTGATTTGGCCATAAAACTTTTTCACTATAAACATGAAGCATCAGGGTGTTTAATTTTGCAAAATAACATGAGTGAGCCAATCCCTTTGCCTTCTATAAGAAGCAAAAATTGTATGCATGTGCTGAAGAGATTGGTGGTTTCCATCTGTGCTTAATCAGCTCTTTGTACAGGGAAAACCCTGAAAACCTCCCAGAGAAATGGTTGGAAGGCTCAGTTCTAAAAGTGACTGTGAATGTTTGTGAGTGGGACTGTGGGGAAATCCTGCACCTCAGCCCTTCCATATTATTTTGTCATGGCATTTAAAGATGCATGGGCGGTTCCATTTTTTCTTTCTTTTTTGTTTAACTAATTACAACTCTCAGAGCTGCCTTTTAACGAGCAATAGCCAGAGTTCACATCCAACCCTGTAGGAAGGTGGAGGCAGCAGGCTCTGTTCCGGTATCTGAGCCAGCATTTTGGCTCTTTCTGAGTACCAGAGGAAACAAACGACCGAGGCAAGTTACAGGAAGAGCTGGGTTTCCTAGAGGAACTCGGGGCTCGGGGAGGAAAATACGTCCTCGTACTGCGCTTCCGGGAAGGCGGGCAGCCCGCGGGGCATCTGCCGCCAGGAAACCCCGAAACCTGCTGAGCCAGCGGGCCTTGCTTGTGAGCCACAAACGAGGTGGCATCATTTCATTTCATTTCATTTCATTTTAATTCATTTCATCTCCCCGTGGTTACGTGTGCAGCTTGGCAGCTCCTGCGAGCGCCTCTGTGCAGTGTGGGCGCATCTCCTTGCCCCGGCAACCCAGAGCACGGCTCCGGGCTTGGAAAGGTTGGTCCTGCAGCGAAGGGGCTGCTGCAAGGAGGAGTTTCACTGAGTGTTAGCCCAGTGTAGCAATGTTGTTTGGTTTTTTGGGGTTTGTTTGTGTTTTCTATTAAAAATGCTTTTCCTGTGGTACTTGTTAAAAATTGCTGCAGCCTCCTAGGTTGGATAAGAAAACACAGGTTTTGGTGTAGTAACTTCATTTTTGGTGAGGAAGTTTGCAGAAGTACAATTGTTCTATTTTGGAAGCTGTACCTACATCCTCAATGCGTTTTCCTGTTCTGTCTGGTTCTGGAATGCCACTCGGATAACTGCTACTTAAGGACTTTCTCCTTGTTAACTTACCACTGCAAGCCATTGAGTATTCATGGTGAATAGAAAATGAGCTTAATTCCCTCTTTTTCCGTTTTACTGCACTAGCCTTGTGTGCTGCAAGTGAGGAGGAGAAAAGGCAGAGTGGTTTAAAAGCTGGAGCTTGATCCCAAAGTAAACTAACCTTCCCTCCATCCCTCTCAATAAGGCAGCTCTCAGCAAGCTACTTTTCACTGATGTATAAAGACTCTCCTTTTTAATTTCCCTATTGGGAATATTCTGCTGCTTAAGCCTGACCCTTAATTAGGAGCAAAAGCTGTAAATTACAGCAGTCGCTGCAGCTGACTTGGAATTTGCTGGTAGCTGGAGGAGTGTCCAAGGCTTGTTGAAGCAGAGCTTTGGACCAGCCCGTGAAATGTGCTTGAATGTCAGCTTCCTAGAGCTTCAGCCCTTATTAGCTACATTACTAATTGAATGATAGCACAGCATGCAAATTACCGAGATAATCCTGAGCAATAAATACCAGTGGGTTCTTTTTGGGTGATTCGTATTTTTTCTTCCCCCTCTTTTCTTTTTCCCCTCACCAAAAGCTCTGGCTGTAAAAAATACCGTTGTACATTCTGGATTTTATTTACAATAGCCTCGATTCCAGAGGGAACATTTTGAGCTATTTTATCCATAGGCTGATTGGGCATCTGATTTGTATAAGCTCAAAGCAGCTGAAAGAGAAGCCAAGTTGTCCCAGTGCCTGTGTTGTTTGCAGCTGCAGAGTTCCAACATGGGAATGAAAGAGCCGTGGCCGAATGCTTTCATGTGGTTTTGTATTGCAGAGTCACAGCCTTGTCTCATAACATCAGGGCACATGATGAGATGGTGAATTTAGATAAGAGAACTCTTTCATCTGCCCCTTGGGGAGGAGATCCTTCGCTGTGTCTGGCTCCTGTCCGCTGGCTCTGCTGTGGTGTCCTCCTTTCTGGCAGGGTTGGATTAAGGAGAAGCCTGCAAGAGAGTCCCTGTGCAGAGCTCTGTGAGACAGGTTGTTCTCTGGGGCTGAGTGTGCTCTGCAGCCCTCAGAGGTACAGGGAGCCTGGCTGGCACAGGGAGCAGGTCACACCTTCATCCTGTGCTCTGCAGCACTCGCTGTGCCTGCCTGGGTTCTCCTCCCAGCCGCTGCCATCTGCGCAGGCGAGGGAGCACAAGTCGCACCCAGTTTGTTTGCAAATGCTTTTCCTAATAAACTTTCTCTTTCTCATTTATTTTTATCCCTTTAATAAATGTCTTCTCATTCATTTTAGACCCAGACTGAAAAATGTGGACAGAAGTACCGCACAGCAGCTGGCAGTCACAGTGGGAAATGTCACAGTAATTATCACAGACTTTAAAGAAAAGACTCGCTCTTCATCCACGTCGTCTTCTACAGTGACCTCCAGTGCAGGATCAGAACAACAGAATCAGAGCAGCTCGGGCTCTGAGAGCACAGACAAGGGCTCGTCCCGTTCCTCCACGCCCAAGGGGGACATGTCCGCAGTCAACGACGAATCTTTCTGAAAAATTGCACATGGAGTTGTGGAAACTATGAATCAGGGTATGAAATTCAAACACTCCACCTGCCCACGCTGTTCAAATCCTGGAGAGCCTCTTCTGTGCTTGAACACACTTTGTTGGACATCGACCTCTTACTGATGCAACCAGGATAATTTCTGCTTGCCGTGGGCATCTGGCCACCAAGGAATTTCTCACCCTAGCGATTACTCTTGACACTTTTATGTATTCCATTGTTTTATATGATTTTCCTAACAATCATTTATAATTGGATGTGCTCCTGAATCTACTTTTTTATAATATCTGCTGTGCACAATTTTCCATGAACATGACAACTTTTTGTTTTGGGGTAGGGAGCGGGTGGGGTGGGAAGGGGGCTTTATTTATTGCATTCACAAACTCCATCCTCTTTCAACATATCCTTTTTAAGTTCAGTTCTTCTTCCAGTTATACTGTGTACTATCAGTTTTGATATAAATTATATATAAATATATATA
>VZRX01019775.1:0-135397 GCA_013398075.1 Notiomystis cincta
TCCCAGCATTCCCTGCTGACTGCTCTTTAGTCTGCCCAAGCACAAGCACCCACCACGAGTGTGCCAGGTACCGGTGGTGAGGTGAGGCTCCACACCTGGGCAGTGTTGAAGCCTCTTCAAGCTGGTGATTGGAACCGTGCCAAAATCCATCCTTCTGAGGGATTTGAGTGACCAGTCAGAAAACAGACACCAGCTTTTAGGAAGGCTCGTGTGCTCTCCTGCCCAGGCCCTGGCAGACTGGGAGGTGAGGGCCTGAATGTGTGGCTGCTGTCCACTTCACAGCCAAGTGGAGGAGGGTGCCAGCCTCAGCCATTCCTGGGAGCACAACCCACCACGACATCCCTTTAACCCTCTAGGCACGGCACAGTCTCGCTGCATCCAGACCCTTGGACTTATCAAGGTGGACCCTTGCCCTGTATTCAGACAAATTCATTTACTGAAGCTTCAAGGAGCTAGGCACTTCCTGGACAAATTAATCTGGGCAGGCTGGCCCATGATTCCAGTATTTTGCTGGTGCGTGAACACAGGGCAAGGTGTCTCATATACCAATCTTCCCCTCAATGCTTAGAGACAGAGTTTTAGCAGGAGACACAAAACCAGTCCCTGTTCCCCCAGCTAGAGACAACTGGGTGTCCTCACTCTGTGTGCCTGTTGGCAGCCATCCCACCTTCCCTGCAGATCGATGCACGGGTCCTCTTGGGACTTGACTCTGTGCCAGGACAACATCATTTGACACATCTTCAGCCCCTGAGTCCCCTGGCACTGTGAGCACAGCGAATGAGGCTCTGCTGGAGATGGTCCCCAGCCCGACCCCTTGCGTGCCGGGCACAGCTGCTCACACCTTTGCCCCAGGGCTGCTCTCGGGACCCTCCAGAGATGCCTTCAGCCCTGAGGCTGCACAGCATGGAGGAGGAGTTCCAACAAAGGCTCAGTTTATGCCTCGTATGCTGTAAGTTTGCTGAGAAGATTAAGATCACCAGCCTGTCCAAGCCTGCAAATGCCGTGGCTGTAGGCACAGCGCTTTGTGCCTCTGACGATCCCCGAAACTGTTGCCAGAGGTCTGTAAGTCAGAGCTGTGTGAGTGACAGTCGCTCTTCTGCATTGCTGTGACCTCGCCCCCATCACACCTTTATGTCCTGTGCAGTGTGAGCCCCCTTCCCACCTGGTGCAGGAGGCAGTGGCAGAGATGCCCGAGTGCCCTGTTCCCTTCCCACCTCCTGCCCCAGCGTTAGGCAGCATTAGGAGGTGTGCGGCTGCAGAGGAACCTCTCCCACCTGTTTCAGTGACTCAGAGAGAGCTGGAGAGGGACACAGGGAAGCACAGGGCTCTTTACTTGTCTTCAAGAGCCTCAGAGAGGAGTTTCATCCCAGGTCAGTTGGTGAAGGAGGGGCAGCAGCTAGGAATTTTTTCCTTTAAAGGCAGAACTCCGTGCAAACCACGGAGCTCCTTGAGTGCAGCAGGCTCAGCCTGAGCTCTCAGCGTGTTTCTGAGCTATTGAGGGTGGCTGTGCTCCTCTAGCCAAGAAAGGCAGGCAGGGAAGCAGCCCCTGTGGTGCCACAACTGCTTTTACATCTAGCATACTGGATAGCACCTTGCAGATTGGCAGAGAGGGCAGCTGGGGCTGACACCAGGGGCCTCAGCTGGAAGTGTCTGGAGGTGAAATGTCATCAGCAGGGTTAAGGCTCCTGGAGAAGTTGGTTTGCATTGGCCAGTTAATGGGTTAATGTCTTCAGCCTCTTTAAGCGGAATTAGATTGATTTGTCTGTGGGAAACTCCGCTCCAGTTGTGCAACACTGAGGTCTGAAAACATGAGTCTGCAAACACGATGTCCCGGGCCCCTGCATCCGCTCCAGGTCACAGAGCAGCTCTCCAGAGGCCTCCGTGGCGCCGTGCTTCACTGACCCCTCACTTGCAGACCCTCCCAGTGTTGATGTCAGCTCCCAAGTCCCGGGCAGCACAGCAGGCTGGCTCTGCTGAGCAGGGAGGAAGATCCTTGAGGGATCTTTGTATGACTGAGACTGGAAGGAGAGTACCCTCACCATCTCTAGTGCCTCTGGGGTAGTTTGGGGTGGTAATGGGGTAGATCAGCTGCTCTGCTGACAGTTACATCATGTGCAGTCTCAGATGAAGACAAAAAAGTGCATGCACGTGTAGAGAGAGGAATGGTGAGCAATGAAACCCTTCTGGCGTCTGCCTTTTCCTGAAAACAGGCATGAATTGCCTGGCCTTGGGCCTGCCTTTCTGCAGCACTTAGGAGCAGTGTCTAGCATGGTGGTCTCTACACTTCTTGCAGAGCTCAGGTAACTCACCAAGGCCCATAAGTGATGCTCAGCTCATGAAACCCTCTGCTACTACGTGTAGACACAGGCAATGAGGTGGCTAAAACCCCTGCCCTGTGCTGTGGGATGCTGCCTGGAGCATTGGTGTGGGGTGAGCAGCACTGCATCCCTGCCTCTCTGAGCTGCACCCCACCCTACAGCTCGTGGGGGGCAGAAAGGGTGAGTGTAGAGTGCTGCAGGTCTCTGCTGGGGCCCAGCCCCTGCCTTATTCAGCACCAGCACGACAGGCTGGGGATCATCATCCTGCAGTGGCAGAGGTGACTCCCAGGCAGAGCTGGGCTGCCTGAGCCACAGAGCTGCAGCCCACAAAGGTTTCCAGCTCCAGCACGACTCCCACTCTGCCCAGCCAGGAGCTGGTGGGAGCCTCCAGAGAAGACAGCAGGAAGAGGTTTGCAGACAATGTCTCTGTGTGAGGTCTCTCCTCAGAAGATTTTCTTAGGACTTTTCTGTAGGGGAGATATGTAATCATTCCCTGGCAGCCCAAGACTATTCCCACCTCCTTCCTCTCCAGCCCTCCCCTTCTCTGTTGTCACTTTGGATGGGGATTTCCTACCTGCTCTCCTCCCCCAGCCCCTGGATCTCCACATTTTCCATTCTGCCTGTCCATGCCCTGGGCTCTCCTGCCCACCTTCTGCCACAGTTCCTCTTCTCCACTCTGTCCCTTTGCTCAGGCATCACCTCCAACTCCAAACCCTCTGGCAGGTCTTGTGGCCAAATGGGGTCTAATATTTTCAGTTTCCTTTTTCATTAGCACCCCAAAGATTCCCATCTGCTATCTGCCTCAGGACTGGGCTCACATATATATCCATCCAGCAGGGTTCTTGCTCCTGCCTGATTTTCTACCCTTGGCTCAGGGCATCAGGTCTTTTCTCCCACCCATTACTAAGCTGGCTCATTTGTCTTCTCAAAGCCCTGCAGAGCTCCACTCTGCTCCATGGGGCAAGGGGCTCTTGTTTCCTTTGTGAGGTCTTTAAAATTTCAGATGAGCAGGTTACTGTTTGCTCCCTGTGCTGCCTCAGCTCTGGGATGAGTTACAGAGAGACCTGTTCCCCCTGCCCTCCTGACACCCATCTCTGCCAGAGCAGCGCTGCATCTGACTGAGCTGCATCCCCACCCACGGTTCACTGGACTCTGGGGGGCAAAGAGGGTGAGTGCAGGGTGCTGCAGGTCTCTGCATGGGGGCCAGCCCCTGCCTTATTCAGCACCAGCCCTGGCACCTGGGACAGGCCTGGGGCAGATCTCCCAGGTGGGTGGTTGGGACCTGGCATGTGGCTGTGTGGGGCTGTGGCAGGGTGAGGGGCCTTCCTTACAACTGGCTTCCCAAAAAGAGCCAAGTCCTTCCCCCTTGCCATCCCCAGGCAAGGCCTGTCCCTGGGGCAGGGGGAACTGCCCTTCACAGCAAACAGATCTTAGGTCTTGCAACACCGGCCCCTGTAGCCCTCAGTCCCTCCTCCACCATTCTCTCTCCCACAGGCATCTGGTCCCTAACCTCTCCCCGGGAAGGGCCCAGCTAATGCAGGCAGTCACTTGTTGCTGTGATTCTCTCTCCCTCCTTCCTCTGTGCTGCTGGTCCCAGAGCCGGCAGCGAGACCTGTAGCTGCAGCGGGGTTATTTCTGCTGCGCTGCCTTGAAACAGCTGGGTTCTGTTAAAGCTTCAGCCCAGGCATATAAAAGTACATGAGCATCTCTCGGAGGCAGAGAGCATTAATGCAGTGGATGGGAGGGGAGAAGCGTGGCTCCAGCCCAGGCTCAGCTGGAAGCCCAGCACCTTCCTGGCTCAGCGACATGGGCTGAGCTCTGCCACCAGCAGGGAGCTGCAGCCCTGGGGCGGCCGAGGCAGAGGGCACTGGAGGGAGGGCTCTGCTCCCCCTCGTCCCGCTGCGCGATGCCGCCGTGGTGAGCCTTCTCCCCCCGGGATGTTACCGCCGGAGCCAGCGCGGGCGTGGGAGCTGCTGGGGAGCCGCCGGTGCCTGGGAGCTGCAGGCTGGGCACAGCAGGGTAAGGCTGGACTTTGGCTTGCGTGGCATTTGCCGTGCACACTTGCTTGCAGCGTTCCACTGATAGGTTATTTATTGGGCCTAATAACTGGGTGGCAGGTGGTTAATTAATTGTCAGAGTGACCAGTGTGCTGGTAGGCTATTTATAGGAGTGACCTTTCAATTACTTTTTAAAAAGCACTTTCTCACTGGCTTGCTTCTTGTCTGGTGACGCTGTGGATAAATGGAGTGCGGCCCCTTACGACCTGCAAAGGGCACCTTAGGGATACAAGTGCTGGGGGGGCGGTTTGGGCAGGGTGTGCAGCTCTGCCTGCTGTGGGATGCTGGTGAGCCTGCTGGGCTGGGCACTACCTGCAGGAGCAGCTCGACAGCCACGGCTCTGACCGGCGAGTGCTTCCCACAGCCGGGTGCGAGCCGCCTTGGATGGTGCTTGACTCTGAAAGCCAGCATTAACCAGTTAATAGTTCCAAGCAGCACTGAAGGCAGGTGAGGCTCCTGGCTTGCCTGGGGGTTGGTGAGGTTTCCAACTGCAACACTCCCTGCTGGCCCCGAACACAGCAAATATTCCAAACCCGATGTGTGAACACATGTCAGGCACAGGGGCTTCTCTGGCCCCCTCGCCTCCCTCTGAAAGCTGGCTGCTCCTGTGCCACTGAGCTTTCTGCTTCTCCAGTGGCTCCAGGAAAAGCTATCAGAGGTTCTTAACTTGTGGGGATGGAGGAAATTGCTTTGCCTCGTGAGGACCAGTCAAATAGCAGAGGAAGAAAGAAGAATAAATTATTCAATGGAAAAATCAAATGCCCAGAACCACCCCATATGTTACTGACAAGAAACAATTCCTGTTGCACAATGCCTTGGATCTCCTCTGGAGCAGGATAAGGACTTCAGGGATCCATTGACCAGCCACCAGCTGGAGCTGGGAGGGCAGGGGGAGCCCTGCCATTTTAACACAAGAGATCCTGCTGGTCCCTCATCTCCTTTCTGTTTTTCTGGTTGTTTATTGCCTTCATCATTCCAATGCAGAGGCACAGAAACAGACCAACACCAACCCTCCCCCTGCCAGACAGAGGATCTACCCTTGGTCTTCTCTCATATGTTTTATTTCTAAGGTGCCTGTTCCCAGTATCTAGGAACTCTGTTTTTACACTCTGAGGGGTGTGAAACTGTCAACCAGAACAATGCTTCACTAGCTGTAAACTGGTGCCATGATTCAGGAACTAATTAACAGCTATTAGATAATGCAATTAGCACCACAAACTGCCATCCTTCCCTGAGTATACCTTCCCTTTGTGAGCGTGAGCCATAAATGTCTAGCATCTTCTGTTCCCTCTTTTTTCTCTCTCCTCTCCTCCTTGTGTTGGAGGCTGCACAGACTGCCCAGCCCCACATCACATCAGCAGTTTGACCTGACAAGATTAACATCATTAAGACTTTTACCCTCTCTGCACTTTTAGGAAGGCCAAGACAAGCAGGAGGCTGGCAGTGGGGCTGGTCTGGCTCTTTCCAAATGTGAGGTCCAGCCTTTGGCACTCAGACAGAGCAGGGGGTGATGTGTGCCTTCTCCTGGAATGTGCCTGTGATGGAGGGGGCCAGCTTCCCTCCCTCCTGGAGACAGGCACCACCCAGAGCCCCCCAGGATCCAACCAGCCAGGGGCTGACAGCCACAGCCCCTCCTTCCTGTCCCTGGGCTCAAGGTCGCTTTCAATTTTGCTGTTGCTCCAAACCTATGCAGGGCTAAAGCCCCTCTCCTCTGGGAGCAGCTCACACTCACAGGTGCCCACTAAAGTACAGCTTTCTCTGATTCCTCTCCTTCCCCTGTAAACATCTTCCTCCCAGACTGGTGTGCTTGCTTTATGATGGGGTTCCTTGTAGAGCCCTGCTCATTCCCAGAGGCTTTGCTTCAACTGCATGTGAACCAGACATGGCTCTGCCCCCAGCTGCACCTGCTCCCCGAGGATCCCCAGCGCTGGGGACGACACTGGGATGGGGGCAGTGTCAAAACAGGAAAGGAGATGGCTGGTGGTGACCTGTGGGACAGGGGCTGTGGAGCAGAGGGAGGCTGTGCAGTACAGAGACAAGAGGCAGGGAACACTGGGGCAGTAGGGCTGCTTGCTCCAGGAGCTCATCCCACAGCTTGAGGTGCCACCATCACATGGGTGTGTGCAAATACCAGCCTCTCCCGTTGCCTTTGCCGTGCTGGTGGGGGTGGTGGCCAGCTCCTTCCACACAAGGAGCAGCAGGGGCAGGAGGGAAACCATGAGAGCTGAGTGCTCAGCAGGTGCTCAGCCATGAACTGCAGCCGATGGAGCACCAGCCTCCAGATACTGCAGACGTTTTGGGTACAGGATTGTCCCCAGCAGTCCATGACAGGGCTTTCTCCTCTCCTGCCTGGCAAGAGGCTGTGAGACAGTTTGTAGGAGCTGACAGGCTGGAGAGGCATGTGAGGTGCAGCCAGGAAATAGCAGGAGTTTTCTGCTGTGGTCTTGGGTGTCACCCTGTGACAGAGCACTGGCTTTGCTATTGCTCTGGAGTTGAATCCTCACCCAACTGTGGTCACATCCGTGACTGCAGGCAGCAGTGGAGACCCTGCTGTGCCCACTGCCCACAATAGTTGTACCCCACCTAAATTGCAACTTTCTCTGCTTGGATCTGTGGCTGTGTGGGAAGGGAGAGGGGTTTCCCTGTCTTGATGACACGATTGGTGAGCACTGCAGCAGCCACAGAAACTCTTGGACCAGAGGATGCTACCAGTAAAGAGCTGGAGTCTCTTAAGAGCTTTGATGGAGAGGAGAAAACCAGCCATAAATCACTGCCAAAAGTCTGAGGGAGTTTGCTATAGCTGGCTGGTACAAGCAGGTGTGGGAGAGCACCCACTGAGCTCTACAGACAAAGAATGGCTGTGTGCAGGCTGAAAAACCAATTGGTGTCATAGGTAGGAGTCTCAGCCCCAGGAGCCCTTCTGAAGTGTTCTCAGCTTTGTCAAGGCTACATCTCCTCCCTGTCTGTAGTGTCATGAAAGTAGGGTGCAAAAGGGAATGGAGACAGAGAGGGTAACAGAGGATGGGAGCTGTGAGGAGAGGGAGAGAAGAAACGCACTCCTGGAGGTGCAGGGAGCAAGCATTGGGCACTGGGGGACATAGGGAAGGCATTTAGTGGAGAGACACAAGTCCTGGAGAGGTCCCTTGGTGTCTGGTGTCTTGGTGTCACAGCACTGGGAGCAGTGGTGTGGCTGGCATGAGGGAGGAGACGGTGTCACACTGATGAGTTGGTTGCAGCTCCACAGCTCTCCTGTGTGCTCCCTCCATCTTTGGACACATGATGGGGATGCAAACAGAGGTGTGACTGCCTGAGGGCTGTACCCCCAGCCCATGCAGGCAGGATGCATGGCTTGGCCAGCTGCACAGACCTACGAAATTTGTAGCATCCCTGGCCTTCTCCCAGCTCCAGACTGAGCTGTCGGCTCTGCTCAGGAAGGCAAAGGCAGTGCCGAGCGGTCCTGGTGAGCTCAGTGAGGGTGTTGGGGAGAGAAGAGTGAGACAGTGGGATGGAGAGCAGAAGATGGGGAAAGAGAGGGTGCCCAGTGGGCTGGGGTGTGGCAGAGAATAGCCAGGGCATCTGAGGCGAGGGTGAGCGGCGTACACAGCTCCCAAGTCATACGCGTTGCTCTGTCTGTGGTGTACGTTACCTTCACACCTTTAAGCGTTTTCAGTCCTCCTCCTTCCCTCTCACAGGGGGTTGCTTTATTTTTGCTGTTAAGTGAAGGCTTATTTTCTCAATGCTCAGTGTCGAAGCCCTCCACGCTGAGGCTGCAGTCGCCTCTGCCTCCTCACACCAGTTTGCAGCATGACCTCTGGGTGGCATCCAAAGGCTCGCGTGTGGGGCTGCCGCAGCCTTTCCTCCCGCCCTTGGGGCATGAACAGAACAGTTCGGGGGTGAGATGGACTTTTCTTACTTCGGGTAACTGAGAACACAAGCCTCTGTCAAGGCTGATAATTAATTAGACACGCTTAGAAGAGGATGCCAGTTCATGAACAAAAGTGAGAAAACTGAAACCCACATTTTAGCAGAGACGATGGAAAGGTTTCTTTTCAAGACTTTCAAATTCTTCTTGGAAGAGCTGGGGTAGATGTCTGCATGATTGCTAGCTTGTCTGATCAGTTTGATTAGCTGTTACAAGAATGACAGTTAAATCTCCCCATCTCACCAAAGTGAAGAAATTAAAACTCATTTCAATTGTACTGAAACCAACCCCCAAACTGCCATGATTATATATTTCTAAGCCATTTTATACACTTATCACCTCTTCTCACATCCTTGGCTGGGTGCCCAGGAAGGATGGCAGCAGAAATCTCTTTCCCTGTCCCTTGATGCATCCCTTGTGCATGGAGCTGGGTGCAAAGATGGGCAGTGCTACCAGGCTTCCTTGCCCCATCTGTGTCTGGCATGTAGCATCTACCAAGGGGTACTGCTTTCTTTTAAAAGCCCTTTGTCTTCACAGACAGGCTTAGAGGATAATGGTAGAGAAGTATTTCTTTGACCCTTACCCACTTCTTTCCTCTGTGCCTATAAGAGGAGCTCCACCAAGATCGCAGCTGTAGCCTTGCTAATGCAGAAGCTGCCTAAATAGCTACATCAAACCCTGGCTTTAGCATCTCAGCAGCCACATTTCCATTTAATTACACCTGCATCTCTTTAGAAAGTGCTTATATTAAAAACTTGATTATTTGCTGATGGCAGAAATCTCCTACCCTCACCACAAATGAAAGATAAGGGCATTTATTTTCAAATATTTAAAATAGATGACCTGATCTCAAAGCCTGCCAGGCCCTGTTTGGAAGAGGTGTGCCTTAATGGCATGTTTATACATTTAGCAAGATCAGCTTCGGGAGGCATTTGGAGCCAGCACCCGAGCCAGGGACAGACTGTGCTGAGAGCTCCTGCTGTGGGGACGCTCGCCCACTCGCTGCCTCCTGCTGGGTTCCCGGCAGCAGCGCCCATGGGGCCGAATCCCTGCCCTGAGCACATGGAGGAGCTGCTGGAGGGGCTGCCCTTCATGGGCTGGCAGGGTTGGGTTGCCCCCAGAAGCCAGGGTGAAGCTGGTGAAGGCCCAGCATGTTTTGGGGGCCTGGATGGTGTGAGAGAGGCAGGTTCAATGGGAAGCTCTTCTGTCCAGCCCATCTCTCTCAGTGCCTTTGCTTTTCCTTTGCTTTCCAGGAAATTCCCTTTCATCTCAACACAGCACTTCTGGTCTATTGATTTTTTTTTTAAGGTCCATTCTACTCTTACCTTGTATAATTAATCACAGGCATCTTGGTTTGGATGAAGGCAGTAATTCTGTCTGTAATTCTCACCACTTTTCATAAATAATTCCATGTATCATGCTGAGGTGTCTGACTCCACACTGTACATCTCCATGGCCAGGGTGCTGCAGCTGCAGTGTGATGTGGGACTGGGAGAAGGGGTCATTACTTCCCAGCATCACTGACTGATGGCACTTGTGCAGCTCCCTCCCTCTCCTGAGCCTGCTGCACTGTGCACTGTGCCATGCCAAATTGACCATCTTCAGCCTTTCTTGGCTTTTCAGCACCTGCATCTCAGCAGTGTCACCCTTTGGTCAGGGCCACCTTTGCTGGACAGGCTGGTGCCCCCGGTAAGATGCTGTGGGACTCACACAAGCTGTGATGTAACTTGCTGTTTTCCTTCTCCCAGATTTCATCTTCCAGAAGGAGCTGTTTGCTGCCAGAGACACAGGTGAGCCGAGCAGACCACGGCCTGGGCTTCGTGGGTTAGGCCCCTCTTGGGGAGTGCTTTGGGGAGGTCGGTGGGACATGCCTGGGGCACACCATAAACCTGCTCTCGTCCCTGGGGCAGGGCACTGGCTCCATGCCGTGCTGTTCTGGCACTGAGTGCTGTAGGTGCATCCCCCCCTGGGCTCTGCAGTTCCTCTTCCCCCCAGCCCCTCGGCCTCCCTGTGTGCCTCTCTGGAGCACACGAGGTTGTGCTCCCACTGGGATATGGTTCCTGGCCCTGCAAAGAAGGGACCATCACACCCTGGCCATAGCACTGTCCTAGCCCCATTCCTGCTTCTCTCCCTGCAACTTGTGTGTCTCCTCTACTGCTAAATAGGGACACAAAAAGTACCTCCAACGGACTCCTGGAGTGGCAGAGAGGAATCCAGGAACGCCAGGAGATTTTTGAGCACTAGCCAAGAGCAGTGCTGGCCTGGGAAACTGAGGAAATGCTGCCAGGACGGGCTGGCAGGTCTGATATTCTCCCTTTCTGTCCTCGCTCTCCTTCCAGATCCCATGCACAACCTCTCTGCTCAGCCCTGGCAGGCAAAGATGGCCAACCTGACCTATGACAACTTCACCCTGGGCAACCGCTCCGAGGTGGCCGTGCAGCCTCCCACCAACTACAAGACAGTGGAGCTGGTTTTCATCGCCACTGTCACCGGCTCCCTCAGCCTTGTCACCGTGGTGGGGAACATCCTGGTGATGCTGTCCATCAAGGTGAACCGCCAGCTCCAGACTGTCAACAACTACTTCCTCTTCAGCCTGGCCTGCGCGGACCTCATCATCGGGGTCTTCTCCATGAACCTCTACACGGTCTACATCATCAAAGGCTACTGGCCACTGGGGGCCGTGGTGTGCGACCTGTGGCTGGCCCTGGACTATGTGGTGAGCAATGCCTCTGTCATGAACCTGCTCATCATCAGCTTTGACCGGTACTTCTGTGTCACCAAGCCCCTGACGTACCCGGCCAGGAGGACCACCAAGATGGCAGGGCTAATGATCGCGGCCGCATGGATATTGTCCTTCATTCTCTGGGCCCCTGCCATCTTGTTCTGGCAGTTCGTTGTGGGAAAGAGGACAGTCCCCGAGAGGGAGTGCTACATCCAGTTCCTCTCCAACCCAGCGGTGACCTTTGGCACAGCCATTGCTGCTTTCTACCTGCCCGTGGTCATCATGACGGTGCTGTACATCCACATCTCCCTGGCCAGCAGAAGCAGGGTGAGGAGGCACAAGCCTGAGAGCAGGAAAGAGAGGAAAAACAAGTCCCTCAGATTCCTCAAGGGCCCCCTGGTCAAACAGAACAACAATAACTCTCCCAAGAGGGCCGTGGAGGTGAAGGAGGAGGTGAGGAATGGGAAAGTGGATGACCAGCCATCTGCACAGACAGAGGCCACTGGCCATCAGGAGGAGAA
Organism: Notiomystis cincta; assembly: GCA_013398075.1. NCBI lineage: Eukaryota > Metazoa > Chordata > Aves > Passeriformes > Notiomystidae > Notiomystis > Notiomystis cincta. The sequence continues at coordinate 11,541 of VZRX01019775.1, forward strand.
GGAGACATCCAATGAGTCCAGCACCGTCAGCATGACCCAAACCACAAAAGACAAGCCCACAGCAGAAATCTTGCCGGCAGGGCAAGGACAGAGTCCAGCCAATCCCCGGGTGAACCCAACTTCCAAGTGGTCCAAGATTAAGATTGTCACCAAGCAGACTGGGACTGAATGTGTCACCGCCATTGAGATCGTCCCAGCTAAGGCAGGTGCCTCTAACCACAACTCCCTGGCCAACAGCCGCCCGGTCAACGTTGCCAGGAAGTTTGCCAGCATCGCCAGGAGCCAAGTACGGAAGAAGCGCCAGATGGCTGCCCGAGAGAAGAAAGTCACCCGAACCATATTTGCCATCCTGCTGGCCTTCATACTCACATGGACACCCTACAACGTGATGGTCCTCATTAACACCTTCTGTGAGACCTGCGTGCCCGAAACAGTGTGGTCCATCGGCTACTGGCTCTGCTACGTCAACAGCACCATCAACCCAGCCTGCTACGCCCTCTGCAATGCCACTTTCAAGAAAACCTTCAAGCACCTTCTCATGTGCCAGTACAGGAACATTGGCACAGCCAGATAAACTGGCACTCAGGGACCACTTCAGTAACATTATGGAAACCCTTCCCTTTGCCTCCTTTGCCAGCGGGGGCTCTTCTGCTCCCCACTCACAACAGTGCAGACTGTGCAGTGATTGCAGATGATGCCCTTCATCCAAAGCTGACAAAAATCCAAGGCATCTCTGAGCTGCAGGTCCTTCCAGTCACCCTGGGCCTGGGGACTAGCTCAGGGAGCCACCGGGAAAGCCAGAGGCAAGAGGAGATATGGTCACCAGGAGCCCTTCCCAGCTCCATGCTCTTGAGATTGGCCAAATGGCATCAGTGTTTCTCCTAAGACTGGATGTACCTTTTTCCCCGGCTGACCATCTCCAAGGCATCAGAGCTTGTCTGCATGCAGATGGGCTAATGCTGGATGCTTTCCATTGGCTTCTAAAGTGTTTATTACCCAAGAAATGAAAAGAAACCAGGGTCAAACATTTGCTAGACATGTTGGACCAGGCTGGCTCAGGCATGCTGATGGGGAGTCCTGCTGGCCCAGCCAGGCCCCCTGTGAAGGCAGTCAAGATTGGACCCTAACAGATGTGGCAAGCTGCTTCCTTTCCCTTGAGAGTGCCATCGGACATCCTCACCCAGGGACCTGGGGCAGAATTTTTCCCTGGGCTCTGGCTCTGCTCTCCCCTTCACATTCTCTCTGCCCTCAGACAGCAATTTGCTGGAAAGACAGACAGATAAACCAAGCGTTTCACTCCTGGGTGAGGAGTGTGAAACCCAGTCGTCTCCGACAACGATGGAAACTAAAACTGCAAAGGAAAGCAGTGGTGTGGGGCAGGACTTCGCTCCACAGCCCTGGGGGACTGGGGCCCCTGAGAAGTGGGCAGCAGTGACTGTGAAAGTAACTGTCCTTGGGAGGGACAGGGGGGACCTGGGGGCCTCAGAAGAGGGTGGGAAGAGGGTGTGCAATGTGGCCCAGGTGAGACACGGGGCACCTGCTCTCCCCACAGTGGGTGTGGGAGGCCTGATGTATGGCTCTGGAGGCAGGAGGGGATGGCAGTGGCCTCCTGCCCGCTCCTGCTCTGGGTGCAGGGGGTCCTCCAGGGAGGAGCCGGGTGCTGAGCTTTGTAAATGGATGTAATGCTGTCATGGATGTTGTGGCAGAGCCCTCAGCATGCGGGCTTCAGCCAGCGTCTCCAGCCTCCTCCCAGCCCACCTGTGTGTGCAACCCAGAGCACCCCGGGGCTGCTCCCCAGCTTCTCCCAAAGCCAGGGGCAAGCCTTGGTGGACACAGCCAGGTGCAGGCAAGGGATGGGCCGGGGCCACTCTAGCACTGGCAAACTCTTGTGTCCATATGTCCTTCCTGTCCCCATGCCAGAGTGCAACCTGGAGAAAGGCTGCCCCAACCCAGATGGGAACCCCTGCACCACTGCCTTTAGGGGTGCCCAAAATGGCTGGTGGGTTTCTGGGTATTTTTAAATGGTTACAACTGCAGCCCAACACACCCCAGGACAAATAAAGACCTTGGACCAGGAAACTAATGGCCATGATGTGTGGAATGAATGAGTCATCACCCAGGTGGCTCCTTCCCTGCTTCCCAGTGTCACCCACTGGTGACATTTCCTGCAGCCCATCCCTTCTGCCAAGATAAGGGGGGGCAGCCTGAAGTGTTGTTGCAAAGAGGCAGTGAGGTCTGGTGCTTTGTCCAGGACCACGTGCATGTGGCACGCAGGCCACCACTGCCAGCTGCATGGTAACTTCACTGCTGGTGCCAGTGGGGTCAGCAAACCTGGGGTTTGCTGGGGTTTCCAGCACAGCAGCATCTTGTGGGAACAACAGGTGGGTTCTGATACTTTTTTTTTTAAAAGATTTTTATTGGAAAAGAAAAAAAAAAATTCCAAAAGGAGTGAGAGCTCCCACCCAGCACTGGTGTTGGCGTGGCAAAGGCAGAGAGGCTGCAGCCCCAGCATAGACACACATGGTTAGAAGTGACAGAGAAGAGACAAGAGTTGCTTCTCAGGGTGATGGTTGTGTTTTTCTCAACTGCTGCAGGTAAGTCATGCCCCAGCCAAAGGGATGCTGGAATAACATCCCTGAGGTGAGAGCATCCTTAAGTGAGAAGCTTGAGTGATGGGGTTACTCAGGCATTGAACATCTGGCCCTTCCCTCTGGCACTGGTACCTGGTGGAGGAGCGAGGAGGCTCCTGGGCTTGCAAAAGGATGCACTAAAGGCAACTCATTTGTGCTGGAGGGTGGAAAAATGTGTGTTCCATCCCAGTTCTCGAAGCACATTCCCGTGAACCTCAACACCAGCTGAGAGGAGGTGAGCAGGATGCACTGGCAGTGCCCATGGGGCAGCAAGGAAGGAGGCAGCCTATCCTGCAGGGTGGGTGGGTTTGCTCTCTACAACACTAATGATTAAAACAAGGCATCTCAGTGAAAGAGGAGGTCATGGAAAGGAGTAAGGAGAGGAGGAGGAAGACTGCAGTGTGGGCCAGCTGCAGCTGGACATCCAGTCCTGTAGGCACCATGTTGAGGGGCCGCTGAGGACGCTGGCTTCCTGCTCTAGTCCTTCCCCTTGCCCTTCTTTGCTGCATTCAAGAAGCACAGGAGACAAGAGTTAGTGCATCTGCTGGCAGCTCACGGTCACCCAGACACTGCTGTGGTAGAAACAGCCAGCATGGCTGGCAGAGCATGGCACAGTGGCTGCAGCCCTGCCAAACCGTGTTTTGCACCAGCCCTAGTGAGGAGAGCAGGCAATCCCCATCCCACCAAAGATGGCAGTGGTTTGTGGAGGGACCAGGCTTTTCCTAGTAGCACCTGCATCCCAGCCAGCCAGCAGCTGGACTTTGCAGTGCAAAGGAGCAAAGGAAAGAGCATCCTACGAAATCCCCCACATCACCAGCAAAGCCAACCTCAGCAGGCCAAGGTACCTCTGAAAAAACCCTGCCCAGGGTTGCAACAGGACCCTTCTGGGGACAGGAGTGGTGGGAACTGACCTTTGGACTTCGCCTTGATCTTGGAGGAGCAGGGCTTGGTCACATATACAGTCTCCTCACACTGGGCATTGTACAGGGCTTTCTTCAGGATGCCAGAGCGAGTCTTCAGGCCTGTCTGAGCACTACAGCCTCCCCAGCTCTCAAACTTGTACTTGCAGTCAGCTGGATAAGAGGGGAGAGGCATCAGAACTAGCCAGGACCTGGCAGGACACTAGCCTTGGTCACCCAGCAAAGGGTGGTCCCAAACCACCCCACCTCCATGCACCCACCTCCAAATTTCTTCTTCCAGTTGCAGGGGATCTTGCACTTGAGCTTCTTACTCTCATCTTTGCAAGTTCCCTCGCGGTAGCCCAGGCCACAGTCCTTACTGTTGGGAACACAGGGTCCCCAGCGCCAGTCCTCGCACTTGGAGCCATCCTTCTTTGCCTTTTCTGGGTGGAAAAGTGGAGTGGGTGCTCTCTGCAGGGACAGGGGAGCATTCTCCACTCTGCCCCCCGGCCCACTGGCCCCCTGCCCCAGGCTGCCCCTCACCTTTCTTGTTCTTGCCAGCCTCAGCAGCAGCTGCCAGCAGGATCAGCACCAGGAGGAGGAGGAGGCCCCGAATCTGCATCCTGCCTGTGGAGGAAGGAGAGGGTGAGGTGGGTTGGAGGTTGGGTTGCAACGTGGTGTTGAGAGAGGGCATGGTGGGCTGTGGGCAGCCTGTGTGGGAGCAAGACAGCAGCTGCCTCCATTGCACACACTCACCTACAGGCATGTGAACACCCCTGTACCGTGCCTGTTGCCACCCAGTAGAACATGTTCACTAATTCCAACAGGAAGGTTAATTGTCTACCTCAACAGCTGCCTCCTGCCAGGGAGCTACAGGGCTGAGAGATTGTTCCCACCCCTGCAGCCCCCACATTGGCCTGCATGTGGTCAAAATGCTCTCCACAGGGATCCCTGCAGCCCACACAGCATCTGGGGAAGGCCCTGCAGTTGGGTGCCACTTGCCAGTCCTTATCCCCATATTTCTCTGTGGATCCTTTATCCATGACCCAGCAGGCTGCTGCCCCATATCAAAGAGCCTTGGGGCTGGAAAGCACAGCTCCCATAGTACCTTACTCCAGTTCCAGAGGATGCCAGGGAAAAGGAAAAAAAGCCCAGAAAGAACAAACCTGCTTCCATGAGAGGTCTGAGAGTTAAATCAGTGGATTAAACATGAAAAAAAGGCATCCACAGCGTGGGAGTTCATTGGAGGGATGGAGCAGGAGTGCTGAGCCCACTGCCCACACCACTCGTGCATGCAGGGGATGTGCAGGTGTGCACACACCTGGGAGCAGGTTGGGGATAAGGATGCACACACATAAGGGCTTGGCTTGGGGATCATGCTCTGTCCCCCTGCCCTGGTGGCCTTGGACAATGTGACAGCTCCCTTCTGGTTGCCACCATGAGACTCTGTAGGATGTTGTTGCCAACACTGAGGTCCCAGATCCTGTTCTCAATGGGAGCAGGAGTGCAGGAATGCAGAGCCAATGTTTTAAATCTGGAGACCCCTTTCCTGCACTCCCAAAGCCTTTTAAGATGCTGTGTGGCAGCAGCTATCCAGAAAATACATGGCACCTGCCCTGGTTCTGTGATGGGCTTCGCAGAATTGGGCTGTAGAGGACAGGATGAACTGCAGGCCCCAGGGGACATCAACACAAGGAAGAGCCCGGGGTCAGCGTTTGCTCCCTCCCCTGGGCTCCCTGGGCAGCATGCCAGAGAGAGCAGCATCCCACATTATTCAGGCTCCAGTGCACTCACCTTTCATGCATCCGCCGCCAAGCTGCCGGCTTCGCTCTGCATTGAACTGTCACAGGGAATTACACAGACTGGCTGGCTGAGGGCACAGTCGTGGGCTGAGATCTGCCTCCCCCTCACCCAGCCCGGCTGGAAGCCATCCTGCCGAGCACAGCACGGCTCAGCTCTGCTCCCACCCATCTGCCTTCGAAGGGGACAAGAGCTCGGCCCAGATGGGCTGGTTACAGATGACAAGGCTGGAGCTGAGCTCACTTACAGACATGGCTGTCCCATTTCTGCAGCAGCTCTTATGGGGTAGCACCTCTGACACCCACATTAGTCACAGCATCCCCCTGGTTTTCAGGTGCTCTGTAAACTTCTCCCCTGCTTTGCTGCAGAGCATTTCCCTGTGCTCCTTGCACTCACCTCCCAGCACCTTCTGCTCAGGCCCTTCAAGCCCTCCAGGCAGACAGCCCCAGCTGCTGTGCTCACCCCTGCCTCACTTCAGGCACAACTCCCTCTGTTTGCCACGGGTGCAGAGGGGCCCTGCCCATGTGTGCACAGGGATGTGAGGATGCCCCTCCGAGGGGCTGACCAGCTACAGCCCCAGGGACCCCTGAATCTGCTCACAGGCTCGGCCCAGCACATTGCATTCCCCAGGCAAAGGTCTGCAGGGACTTTCAATCACGGCTCATCCTAAAGCATTCATAAGGAAAAGGGAGTGCAGTTTCCCAGCCGGTTTTCCAAACAGCCGGGCAAGCAAGAGCTGTTCCTGGCTGGGCTGGCAGCACCTTCAGGCAAGCTCGCACAGCCCTGCTCCTCCTGCATCCCTGTGGGGCCCTGGCTTCTCTCCCCCTCAGATTCTGGCTGGCTCTTACATAGCATTTGTCTCTCCCAGGAATGGGTTTGCATGAGCAGAGCAGCATGGAGCCCGACCACATCGTGGCAGTCCCTGTTCTCCCTTCCCCCCCTCCTCCAGCTGCCCTGGGTTTTTATAATCTAGGAACAGCTTTAAAAAGAATAAATAAAATCTCCTGGTGAAGCTGAAGTAGAGCTCAAATACCCACTACTGCAATGGGAAAGCTTGGACTCCTCTCCAGACACCATTCAGGGAGGGCCAGGTAGTGCCACCGCCTTCTCCTAATGCGGGCCACACGTCCTCCCCAGCTCCTTGGTCCCTCAGTGGGGTCCCCATGCGCTCCTGGGAACGGGGCGGCGGCTGGGCTGGCAGCCCCCTCACAGCCCCTTTTCCAGTAGTGGGACCTCTCGGCTCGGCTTTGCTCGGCTCAAATTGCAGCTGGCTCTGGCAGCGGTGGGTGTAGGAGTGCTGTCCTCCCTCTGTGGGCTGAGCTGCTTCCCAGCCTCCGGGCAGGCAGCCCGGCACTCGAGGAGCCCAGCGCTCGGGAAGCCTGTGGCCCGGAGTGCCAAGCATCGCCACAGCAGGAAGTTCTCTGCTGCCAGGGAAGGGGAGACCGAGCATGTGCCCGTGAGCCGAGGCGTTAGCACGCCCAGGAGGCTTTCCGAGAGGTGCTGAGGGAGCAGAGCCGGGGGGCTGTGGGGCTTTCCGGCAGGCGGCCTCACCTTCCCCTCGCAAGGAGCAGAAGGTGCTCCAAGGGAAAAGGGTTCTGCCTCTGCACTGGGGACAGAGAGGGGAGCAGGCAGCGCCCTTCCACACCTCTGCCCTCTGCTCTCTCCTCAGGGTAGATGCTGCGCCGTGAGCCCCGTACTGCCTCTTACTGTCGCCCTCCGGAGAGGCGGGCGGTGGCCGAGCCCCGCTCCGGCGCAGCTCCCGGGCTCCGACCGGAGGATCTCCACCAGCTGAGTTCTCCCCGAACCAGTTTGTGGTGCTTCGCCAGAGGAGAGAGGGGTAGGAAGGATACGGGGCCACTGCCTCAACCCGTCCGCTCTCCAGGAGCCCTGACTCCCTACCAAACTCCATCCTTTTGCACCTCTAGGCTCTTCCCTGGCTCCTCTCAGGCGAGCCCGCACCGGGGGTCGCCGGCCCCGGCCCTCCGGCCCCAATCGCCCTTTTCTGCAGCTCCTCCCCAGCCAGAGCCTGTCCCCCACCCCGGCAAAGCCCTTCCCGCTCCGGGAGCGCTGAGCCTGGATGACTGCCGCCTCGCCGGGGAGGTGACGGGAGGTCGCCGTTCGCCTCGCCCGGGGCGCCCATCGCCGTGGCGTCGGGCGGGCGGTGCCGCCGTGCACGGGGCCCTGGGGTGGGGGCCCGACCCCGAGAACTGTGGGCGTGGGGGCCGCACTCACCTGCGGTGCGGAGCGGTGCGGAGCTGCTGCCTTTGTGTGGCGGCCGCGTGCGGAGCCCCGCGCGGCGCACAGCGGCCCCTGACGTCGGGCTCGGCTGGCAGCAAAAAGGTGGGTTTTTAGCCCAAAACTTTTCGCAAGCTCCTCCTCTGCCCCCCGGCAGGCACAAAGGCAGGGCGGCGGAGGGGCGGCCCGAGGGCAGGCTGGCCCCTCGGCCGGGGCTGAGCTCAGGTCCCGCGGGGCACGGCCCCGTCCCCTCTCATCTTCCTGCTGTGCTCTCCAGCCCGCACCCGCCGTGCCGTACCAGGGAAGCTGTGCGGGTTCAGCTGACCACGCGCCCCAATATCACCGAGGGGCCGAAGGGTGCACAGCTGAACAGCCGGGCAGGGTCTTCCCTGGGGGCTGCTGCTCTGAGTTCCGCTGGAAGCTGGCCCCGGGCGCACCCTGGGGCTCAGTGGAGTGAAGGGAACCACCGTGTCTCCACCAGCTCCGTGGATGCCTCCTTCTCCATCAAGGCCACTGGCATCAATGGACCAACCTTTCATGATCTGCCCTTTTCACCCTTTTCTGGTTGCTGTGCCCCTCGTGGGAAGTTACCAGGAAAGGGGTACTTCCTCAGCAGGCAGACCAGCACATCACTTACATGCTGTCCCAAGCATCTCCCCAGTTCCATCCCTTGTGACCTGCCTGCCTGTCCCCAGCTCAGCCATGCTGCAGCCCTTCTCCTTGGACCAAGCAGTGGTATCAGACTGCTGGTGGGGATGAAAAGGACCCTGCAAATCTAACTGCTTCCTTCTCCCCATCCACCACCTTTTCTCGGGAGGTGAGCAAGGCAGCAGCCAAGTCAATTCCTTTTTGGAGTTAGCAGCCAGAAAGACAGGGCTGTGGTGGGGAATGGAGCCATTTCTCCACCTCTTATCCTGGAAGAAGTCTGCTGAGAGCAGGGCTGCCACAGGTGGGGTTGCAAGGTGGGGGCAGGGCTGTTTTTATGAGCCGCTTCGAAACCAGGAATCACTTTCCAAGAGATTGCTGCATTTAATTCTCACTCTGCCAGCAGTTTCCTAAACATGTGCAGGGGTTTTGAGGAGAGCTGGGAAATGTGGGAACATGTCATCTCCCCTTCTTGCCACACACACAGCAACAGGTACCGTTCTGTGTGGTGAGGGATCTGGAGATGCCAAGCTGTAGGTTTGAGCCCAGGATGCAGAAATGGATCCTGATAGCTGGGGAAGTAGCAAAGCCAATAGCCTCCCCCCATTGCTGGGAGTTTTAACTCAAGCTGAAGAAAGCTGCTGAGACAAACTTCAATGTAAAAAAGGAGAAGGACCTAGGTGTGCATCAGGTTTGCATGTCTGAATTAAGGGACTGTGATGAGCAAACCAGGGCCTGTAGAACTGTTAAAGAACTAGGTGTGGAGCAAACACTGCTGCTTCTCTTCAGCTGTTTCTGGCCAGGAGTTGAAGATCTTGCTGGAGTCCCCAGGGCACAGCAGCATAGGGTACAGTGAAGGCCTGTGCAAATTTTCACTCCTTCCAGGGGACCAGGAGACAAGTGCTGGCTGTGTGAGAGAGCAGAGATGCATGGGTGCACACCACTCTCAGCAGTGGCTGTGCTTGCTCCCTTTGGGCTCTTTCTGAGGGATGTGGGGGAAATGGTTCCTTCCCCAGCTCAAACAAGCAGCAGAAGGCTGTGTTTGCAGAAAGGGGCCTCATACTGAGGAAAGGAAGAAAAAGAGGTAATGTGACCAACCCAGGTGCATTTTGCTGCAATTGGTTAACTCGAGCTTTTTACCTCTAAAAATGTCACAAGCTAATTCATGGCATGTCAGCTCTGCATTTTCCATCTCTGGTCAAAGCCTGGTCCTTGGGAAACTGGTAGTGGATGTTGTGGCAGTGCCAGTGCAGGGACACATCCATGCATGGGAGAGGAATGACCTTTTCCTTGTTGAGGTGTGTGGCAGGTAATCATTAACAGGGCCAACTGCTGTCACCCCAGCTCTGCTTAGCTGGGGCTGTTCTTGCATGGCTTTCTCCAGCCTGCACACATGCACCTAATGCCTATGCCCCTAGGTGTGCTTCCATCCCACAGGAGGGCAGACAGACCTCCAAGCCTCCAGCACCTGACTGAAAAGGAGAAAGAGGGGATGCCAACACCCTTTGGAGAGAAGGGCAGGGCTTTGCCCCAAAGGTACACTGCCCCTTTCCCAACACTTCTCACAAGAGCCATCACACAGTGGGACTGCTTTTCCTCCCCACCATATATTTGACACTGGGGCAGCTGGAAGGCTCTAATTGCCATGGTTACTGACAGCTCTCCCTGCCGAGACGTGGGCCAAGTGCCAGCATGCTGGGATCTGGGCACTGAAGCAGAGCAGGCCCCCTCCTCCCACTGGCACATACACCTGGTCCCTGGGGAGGCCGGGACAATTTAGTGTGCCTTACACCTGCTACAGATCCTCACTGTTGGCACTGGGCAGGAGCTGAAGTTTGAAGACCATGAAAGAGAGGCACACTGGGGGTGGAAGGGAAGGAGGCTGCTTCTCTGGGCAGAGAGGGGCTGGCAGGAGCATCAGGCAGGCTGCCAAACTGCCCTCTGAAATCTGACTTTAAGGTAGGAGTATAGGTCCTCATCACCCACCAGCTCCATCACCAGCATGCCATCAGCCACTGCAATTACCTCCTTTTTCAAAGGAAATTCCTCAGGAGAGAAGTGTGTTGGCCACAGTCATCCTTATGAGTCTGAGGCTGGAAGCAGAAGTGTCCCTAATCCTCTGCTTTTGTAATCAGAGAGCAGTCGTTCCACCAGAGCAGCAGAGATAATCCCGGCCCTCAGTGCTCAGCACTAGAGGCAGAAGCCCAAGACTCCCTGCTGGAGCTGAGAATGAATAGGAAGAGCCCTGGCAGGCTCATCTCCTGCAGAGCAGCATGGCTGGGCACAGCTCACCACAAAAAAAGGCCAACAAACGTTTTGAAACTGGAGGCTGGATGCTGCTGTAGTATCCACTGACAGCTGTGGCAGCTGCTGGGGCTGCTGCCTTCGCTCCAAGGAGGAATAGCAGGCTGCTGGCTCCTGACTCGCACTTCCAAGGCCTTCTGAACCACTTGGGAAGGCAGTACACTTCCTCCCTCTCCCACATTACAATGAGCATTGATGTATGACACAGGATGGGGGAGAAGGTCCCTCAGGACAAAGACCCCATATCTAGCAACACTCCCATAAGGGTGCTGTGCTGGGAGGTGAACAAGGATGTGGGGCAGCAGGGAACTCGCTGAAGTACCTCCAAGTTTGGATGGGGGCAGAGGCCTTGGGATCCATGACCTTGTTTTGCCATGCAGGCATCTATTGTGCAGTGCCTGCTGCAATCTTGCGGATGCAGCAGGAGACAGGAACTAAAACATCAATCTCTTTATTTCAATGGCAAGAAACAACAACATCCAAACAGTCAAAGTTGAAAAGCAATGGGAACACAGGCTTGTGCCAGGCCCTGGGCCGGCTGGAGCCAGCATCCTCACATAGTTACAAAAATACAATCCTACAACAGCATCTAAGAAACACAGACCCAGGTATTGCACAGAACCCCTGCCCCAGTGGGCAGGGTGACCAACACCCCCTCCTTCTTCACCAAAATCTAAGCAGGCTTGGAATTGCACAGCAACTCAGCTCACGCGTGTACGGAGGGGCCAGGCAGGGAGGGGGACAGTGTGTCTCTCAACTACCTGTACAAAAACTGTAAGGGAGGAATGGGGAAGCTGAGGCTCCAAATGCCTCTGGGCCAAGTTGGGCATCCTTGTCTGGGGCAGCAGTGGTGTGGGACTTCTGAGAAGATGCAAATGCCTTGTCTGTCAATGGCCTACCAGCAGTGCTGATGAGAACTCTGGGCACTTCTGGAGTGTCCCAGCTCTCAATGCATGAGGATGCTATCATTATTATTTGCCAATACTGCCACTGGCCCCTGGGCACCCTGCACTGCCCTGTGCCTCTGTTCCCCAGTACAGCATCCTCCATCCTTCAAGGGAACCCTTTTCTTGGTAATAGGAGGGATTCAAGCAGTGCCAGCCAGCACTACCCAGCAGGCACAGCTGGGTGTGAGTGCAGAGGGACTGCCCAGACCACACATGACAGCAGCAGTATCCTCTCCTGGCGCCAAGCTGCAAACAGCAACCTCCTTCACAACCCCTGCCCACCCACAAGTGCCAAGCAGGTCTGCTAGGCTCAGACCCATCAGCTTTCCTCCTCTGTGGGCACCTCCTGGTCTCAGAGACTCAGTTCTGCAAGCCTTGCTGAAGACCTGGCTTGATGTCTCTGCATCAAGTGCTCACAGCATCCATAGGGGAAATGAGTTGTGGTGCCTCATGCCCCATGGCAGGTGGTTGGTGAAATTCCTTCCCATTGCAGGCATGACTCAGGGCTAGAAGCCCTGATGGTTCCTGTGAATCCAAATCCCTCTTTCTGCTAAAACTGGAGAGGGGGAGCTGGTGGTCTGCCCAAGTGGGTTGTGTATTGGCTGGATGAGCTCTCAAGATTTCCCTGCAAAGCCCTGTGCCCAGTTTGGGGAATAGCAGGAGTCAGACTAAGAGGATGCATGTTGCCAGGTTGGGAGGCAGGAGGGGATCCCTGAGAGCAGTACTGACCCCAGCACTGCCCGTCCAGCCCAGTGCAAAGTCTAGCATTGAGGGGGAAACTGAAGCAGGAAGGGCAGCTGAATCCAAGTCAGCATTTGGGAAATACAACAGGCGTCACCGTTGCCACTGCCCCAGTTGAGTGCAACTCTCCACCATCCTGCAGTGGGCTCACAAAGAGATGCTCAGCAGTGGGGGTGTGCAAACTGTTCCACATAGCCCTGTGGAGGGTAATATGGTGGGAGGGTTTGGTAGCCTTCCTCCATGCCATGCCAGCCCTGAGTCAGACTGCTGACTGACCACTAAAGGCCCATCGGGAGGGCACCTGCTGCCCTACTTCCAACTGCACCAGTCTCAGATGCTCTGAGGAAAGGCTGAGTGCACAAGTGACTTCCCTCCTGCTGCAGAAGGCTCTGGGTAAGGCAACACAGAGACCTGGTGCAGCCCCAGGAGGGAGGAGAAGGCAGGGTCAGTAAGTTGTGGGGCTTCCTTTGGGGCAAAGTCTGCAGCTCACAGCCTCTGCTGTCTGTCCATGCAGCCTGTGCCTCCCACAGCTGTGCCAGACAGGAGAGGAGGAACAGGACACAAACCTAGCCAAGCACATAAAAGAGGGGCACTGCCGGCAGAGATAGGGGCTGAGCAGTGATATCCCACAAGGATCATAGGTGGGAGCCTGTGGAGGGGGCACTGGCATTACTCCCATGAACAATGGTGACTGGGGGCTTCAGCCTGGCCTGCTCCAACATGGCTGGGGGATAGAGCCCATCTAGGGCAAGGAATGTTGTGAATGAGAGGTGAAGGGGTGGACACAAAGGATCAGGCTTCAAGTCTGAAATATCCATTGTCCTCATAAACAGAGTCGCAGCCCAGCCTGGGGCAGAGCTCTGCTGTATCCATCTCCAGGGAGCAGGTTGGCTTCTGGGGAGGGTTGGGCCAGATACAGCTCTGCCAGTTGGCATTGTCCTCTTCTCATCCTGCATGAGCTGGCTTGGGCTAAGGCACGCCAAGCACTACACAGCTGTCTCCTGGTCCTCCCGCTGGATCATCTGGTAGTGCTGTCGGTTCTCGAGGTAGGCAGCTAAGTCAGGGTCATTGGCTTTCTCAGCACGGTGCTTCGGGGTGTCTCCCTGCACAGGGGAGGCAAGAAGTCAAGAGAGCCAAATGCTGCCTAAAACAACGCTGCTTTGGCCCCCAAAGGCATCCCCCTTCCCCCACGTGGCTGGGTCCAGCAGAGCCTGCAGCCAAACCCCGAGGCAGGCGGCAGCCGAATGCCCATGTGCTCAGCATGGGATGAAAGTGTGCTCCTGAGGAGCCTGACTACTGCAGGCCTGGAAGCTGTCCCCTGAAGGGCCAGCAGCTCCAGGCATGGGCTAGGACATGACTGACCCTGGGCATCACAAGTCACTCAAGGAGGAGACAAAGCCTAGTCCTCCTGACCTGCTCTTCCCCTGTGCTAGGGAGGCAGGCGGGAAAGGGTGAGGAATGAGGGGTATGTCTGGGGAATGCCCAGGAATACCAACCCCCCTTCCCTCTCGCAGCCTGGCTAGTGCTCCAGCTCCCGGAGGAGGATCACATTTCACCAGCTTATTGCAGCCATCTGGATTGTGTCCACTAATGAACTCCCGCACTCCATAAAAAGCAAATCTGTTAACAGCTCCCAGCTCTGTCTCCTCTCCCCTTTCCCTCCCCCTGCTCCTTGCTCCTCCTCTCCAAGTGCCCAGGCTCTGCTGTGCCACTGAGAAAGGCCACAGAAACCTGGCACTCTGCTGCTGCCATTGAAAACCAGCCCTGGAAGGGATACCCATCCTGCCCAGCTCATCCCCTGGTGCACAGCAGGGCACGGGCAGCTGCAGCAGCCTGCCAGGGCCTCCAGAGCAGCCTGAAGCCATATTTCTCCATCAGGAACAACTGTCAGACATGCAGAGCCCTCCGCTGGGCCTGGATGTGGCTGTGCACAAAAGCCCATCTGTGTGTGGCTGCAGAGAGGTACCATGCACCAAGAAATCTTGGCATGTGCACCCCAAGAGTGAGCACACCCTGTGGTCCTGCACATACCCCCCAGCAGCCACACCATCAGGGCATGGAGACCACTCTCTGCTTTGGTACTGGCTCTCCTTGATGGCCTCCTCCTCACATCCCCTGAACACAATCACTCATTTTACAGAGGAGGAATTGAGCTTCTTTCCTGTTCCCCTGCAGAAGCCCCTCTGCATCACTGCCTGCCTGCCTGCAGCCTGAAACCGGAGCTGCCAGGGCCTCCCTGCCCGGCTGGGCTGAGGCACGCCAACTGATAAGGCTCAGCCTGCTCACCACTGCAGGGAGTGGGATCAGCCTGCTCCAAACCCGTGCTACAGGACTGCTGCTGGGGTTTCTAATGAGGTGGATCCTGCCTGTGCAGGCAGGCTGTGACCTGGAGCCCATGAGAGGTCAGTGCAGCAGCACAGTGGGGTCCCCAGGCAGCCACAAACCCAGCCACAAACCTGACATGCGTTTGCACAGGCACGTGCAAACCCATTCCCTGGGGCAGGCACATGCCTGAGCAAGGCTCCCCTTTGTGCTGGCAGGCTGGGGGCTGTTCCCCTCCTTCAGGCAAATGAGGGGGCTGGGGACAGAGAGGGGCCATGCCCCCTTCCTGCCCTCTCCTCTTGCCTCTGCCAGCTGTCTCCATTCAGGGCAGCCACACTCTGGGCACTGTTCAAAGCCTAAGCCTTAGGCAGGACCAAGGAAGAGAGATGGAGAGCCAGAGATTATCTGTACAGCATTTCCCTGTCAGACAGCAAACAGGGATGTGCATTGTCTAAACTGAACCCCAAGTTCCACCAGCACCCCTCAACTGGGCTCCTAACTGGTGTCCTAGACCCACAGATTGCATCTTCTTGGCTTGTTCTACATAACCTCTGCTACAGCCCATCACTACAAGCCTCCACCAGACAGATCTGACCATATCCTCTCTGCCATATGCCAGCCCCGGGAACCTCCTGTACCAAAATATGGCCCTAAGCCCTCCCCTTTTGCAACTCCTCTGCCAGGCCTGGCACAATTCCCTGACACTAAGGCACGGCTCAATTAACTCGGCATGTGAGGGAAAGTGCTGCCACTGCTTGCTCTTGCTCCCTGCAGGCCAGCTTCTCCCGCCAAGAGGAGCTCCCAGATCCCCCATCATGACTGCTGGTGGGGGAGAGCGGGGGGAGTCCTGCAGCTGGGAGGGAGCTTTCAGGGAGAATGTCCTTGCTCTGACCCCTGAGGGTGGGAAGGGGGAGACAGGGATGAGACATTCCAGCCCCTTGCTTCTAATTTAATAAAACAACAGGGAGAGGAGCGCCAGAAGAGGGATTTAACCCCTCTGTAGCTGGGCTCTACTGGGCAAGCATGGGTGCTCCATGTCAGCTCCTCTCTGACTGGCAAACACCTCACCCAAAGCACCTCTGCTCTGCTTTCCTGCTGGCTCTGCTCCTTGCCGGCCCTCTGCCCCCCCCAGAAAGCCCCAGTGCCACCGTTCCCACTGTCACCTGCAGGTCTGTCTTCATGAGCGAGGCCCCGGCCTCCACGATGTAGTGGCAGATAGTGCGCTGGCGCAAGGCTGCAGCCTGGTGCAAGCTGGTTTCACCGCTGAGGAGGACAAAGTGGGAGATGTGAGATGTCCCCTGAACAGGGACAATAACACATGCAGGTGGCAGCAAGGGACAGCAATTCAGCAGCAGCAGGAGCTGATGGTGAGTTGTGTGTTTGTCCAGGCAGCCCTGGCAGAGGAGGGGGTGCTACTCAGGGGCAGTCTGTCCAAAATGGACTTGGGAATTACGGCTGGCAATTAGAGCAAGGGCAGCTGAAGTGCCCCTATGACTGGTCACTTTGCAGAGGGTCTGGCCAACAGGTAATGCAAGTCAGGCAGTGACTTACTTCTCCTCCTCTGTGGCATCAAGGATTTCTGAAGGAGCTGTGGAAAGAAAGAGAGCAGGTGAGTGAGACCTGGCTCAAGGGCAGAGACAGACCTGTCTACTCCCTGGTCACAGTCTGCATCATTCCATAGGGGCTGCTATTTTCATGCTGCCTGCAAAAGTCCTGTCTCCAAAGAACTCAGGTCAGCAATGACATCTGAGCCCAGCTGATCTCAGGAACGAAGAATTGGTTGTGGACTCACTACAGAGAAAAATCTAAATAAAAATAAAGCTGTTTGCATTTCAGTGGGAACTGCCAAAAACAACAGGTCAGCTGGCCTGAAGGCAGAAGCAAGACAGTGAGAAATGTTTCCCAGAGACATGCTGGTCCCTGCCAGGATGCAGCAACATCCATGAGGACACCCCAGTATTGGTAGACAGATGCCAAGAAAAGCCCATACACCAGAAGGATGACGTAGCAAACCCAAAGGGAAGGGATCTAAGATCAGGAGCACTCCCTCTGAGCAGAAGGTTGATTTTTTTTGGCTGCCAGGCTCCTTTGCCAAGAGTGGCACTCTGGCTCCAGCTCACCATTCTCGATGATGTATTTGACGATGTCCTTGCTTCCTGATTTGACAGCATGGTGCAGGACAGTCTGGCCCGAGGAGTCTCGCACCATCAGGTCTCTTCCAGCTCGGTGCAGCTCTTGGAACTATAGAATTGTCAGACTGATCAGGATGAGTTGCATTTCCCAGCCCCAAGCCCCAAGATTACGTGCCTGGAATGCCTGACAGGTTGTGTGGATACTTGAGGCTGTCAGGGAGCTTTGTCCAGCTCAGCCATGCTACCAAATCCCTTCCCCTCCCTTCCCTTTGTGTCCCCCAGGAGAGGAACCAGGGCTCCTTGCCAGAAGCTTGCCTGATTTCCAGCCACCACTCCTGAAGGCAGGCCCTTGGCAGGAGCTACTCCAGGACAATTGAGGAGCATGGTGGGCAGGGCTTTCCTTAGCCCAAGGGGCACACCAACCCACGAGCCAGCCTGGGCTGCTCATTGCAGCAGGCTGCTGGAGCACCCACCTTGCTGAAGTTGCCACTCTTGGCAGCTTCTATCAGAAGGTCATCTGCAAAGAGATATGTGTCAGGGTCAGAAAAATCCATCTGTAACACTGCTTATCTAATCCTGGAGACAAGAGCTGGGCACTAGAGGTGTGGAGCAGGAGCATAAGCTCCTCCAGGGATTAACCCCTTGGTTAGACTACATTTACAAGGCTCCTCCACCTTCAGAAATGTAAGGAACAAGCCAGGAGAAGGAAAGAGACACCATGTAGCTAGGGATGTGGCCAGACCTCAGCTCCAGGGAGGTGTATGTGCATGGGGAGTAGTCTCTGCCCTTGGGAAGGATAACTTGTGATGGAAG
Organism: Notiomystis cincta; assembly: GCA_013398075.1. Classification (NCBI taxonomy): domain Eukaryota; kingdom Metazoa; phylum Chordata; class Aves; order Passeriformes; family Notiomystidae; genus Notiomystis; species Notiomystis cincta. Next base: position 29,009 of record VZRX01019775.1, read on the forward strand.
TGGGGAGCAGGTCTCCTGGGCATCAGCCAGCAGCCAAGATGCCTCTCACCAATGACTCACTCACACCTCCAGGCTCCAATCAAGCTTCAGGAAACTCCTTCCATTTGTTCAGCTTGGTGAGGCCCCTGATCTAGTGCTCCCACCTCCCCAGGGAGAGGCAGAGACAGCCTCCCAACCCCGTCCAGAGCGCTCAGCTCTGCAGGTGGGGGATTAACCCCTTGCCATATCATTTCCCGCATGGTGGAGCCAGGAAGGCGCCTGGCTGGGCCAGTCCACAAATCACTGTCAGGCCTCTCGTGCTCACCTCTGGGTCACCCGCCTGCAGGGCTCCACATGGAGCAACAGGGCTCCTCCCTGCTCACCAGGAAAAGGATAGCCCAAAAAAAAATCATGGCAGGAAAACAAAACAGTGCAACCTGATAGAGGATATGACCAGGTGGTAGGACTCGACTCACCTTTATGTGGGAGGCAGCGCTCAGGCTCAGCGCTGCAAAAGAAGAAGAAGTGTAACTAACCCTGCCAGTCTTGGCAGCAGATGGCTCTAATGGGCATGCCACCATTAGAAGGATGGAGAAACCTGCCTGTGGCACTCCTGCTTCCCTGATTTGGGTTTTTCCCCATCCCCACTCCCATTTCTACTGCTGCTCCTAGCATCGTTGCTCATCCACTGGCCTTAGTTTGGCTGAAAGACACCCATGTCCTCTGCCCCATAGGCCAGATGCTAGAGCTTGACCCATGGCTGAGCCTCCTGGTGATGCCCCACTGTGTAGGGCAGCGCTGGCAGAGGAACAAGGAAAACAGCATGGTATCTCATCCCTTGGTCTTACTCAAGACTGAATTCCAGCTTACTTCCAGGGAGCTCCCCTGTAATCTGGCCCAGGGATCAATGCTGTGAAGCCAGCCCTAGCTCTCCCATCACTGCCCGTTCTTCCTGAGGCCCAGCACCTCCATTCCAGACTCACCTGGGGGCAGGAGAGGAGGGTGGAGAGGAGGAAGAGGAGGGGAATGCAAAATGGTGCCCGGGGGGTGTGGCAGATGAGTCCACGAGGTCAGGCATGGCAGGAGAAGTGCTCACAGTCTGAGTGACCACTAACTCTGGGTCCAGGACATAGAGTTCATCCTGAGATATCTCTGTCACATAGTTGAGGTGCTCCTGAAAGACACAAGTCAGGACATGCTTTCTCCGAAGCAAGACCTACTCACTGCAAAACTCCATCTGCTCATATCCCAATGGGTGGGCTTGTAGCCCACCCATTTGCTCAGCAGAGCAATGGTAGCTTGAACAGTCTTGTGTCTGGGAGTCTTTGCATCTCCTTGTTCTTTTCAGCTTCCTGTCTCCTGCCACTTTAGTAACCTTGTAAACCTTATCTCCATGTCCTCCTCCCCACATCATTAGGGAAAGTATCTAATACTGGTGAAGGTGACCCCAACTGGCGGGTCCCCTGGCTAGTCTTGCTATGTTTGCTATTCCTTACCCACTGCACTGGAGGGCGCTGCAGGCAGCTTTCAACCCGAGGTTCTGTGCTACCATCCAGGCTTCTTCCCTTTTCTCCAGAAACCTGGAAGTGCTGAGCCTACTCCTGGGCCAGGCTCACCATGCCACCCCTTTGGGGGATGCCAAAGGGCAGGGCAGTGGTATGAGGCCTGTGTGGCCCCAAGGCTATGCCTGTTGGTCTGCATGCAGGTGGGACACCCAAGCACCTTCCCAGGGGGATGACAGTGCAGGCTGAGGCTGCGCTCACCTGTGCGCGGTCTATCCTGTAGAACCGATCGGCCGTGGTTGCTGTAAGACAGGAATAGAATGAGACAGGCTGATCCTTGGTGTGAGACAAAGGAGACAGCCTCTCCCCACCACGAGTGACAGTGAGCTATCCAGCCACTTCATGGCTTGCACAGAGGGTACAGCAAAGCAAACAGCAGCCCCTGGCCAGGAGCAAACCACTTCCCTTTGAGATTCTGCTGGTGTCTTCACCCTAGCAGCAGCCCCTTTAGGCCTACAGACCACCACACCCCTGTGAAACATGCCTTTGCTTGCTATCTCCTCCTCAATGACTCCTGGCAGGCAGCCACAGGTAAGGCAAGAACACATCTAGCTGATGCCATGGCCTTTCTGGGGGCTTTCAGGTGCTCCAGCATTATCTTGAGCAGATGAAGCTCAGGGCTATGCAGTGCACATCTCAGCATTCGCTTATACCGGGTGAGCAACTGCTGTGATTAACACAGTGCACCTTGTTGAACACTGCTCAGAAATGGAGGCACTACAGGGGGCTGGGAGAAGAGAGAGCTCAGCCTCCTGCTGACTTGACTAAGGACCTCCATGAGGCCACTCAGAGCATGTGACTGCCAGGCATAACAGAGCATGCTACCACCAGCTGTTGATCCAAGGCCCTGTCTCCTAGTATGGCAGGAGTTTCAAATCAGCCTCCAGCCTGAGTGCATCCCTCTCCTCATCCCTTTTCCTTAGGGAAGAGAGGACCACAGAGAGAGAGAGAAGAGCTCCAATGGAGCAAGTGGCTATGCTGGAGCCAGACACACACAGCCACCACCCCTAGGGGAGCAGGAAAGGGTTATGGACTTAGGGCATCACCAAGCGAGACCAAGACAGGTAAGAGCACAACAGTGCCAGGACAGCTGGATTCCCATGCAGAGCAGCATTTCTCTGTCCTGACAGACTGCTGGTGCCAGTCCAGGAGAGATTCCTGCTGTGGGATCCTTGCAGACCCAAGGAAGACTCTCTGCAGAGTGGGGATGTGCCAGAGCAGATGAGAAGAGTGAAAGAGCCATGTTTATTCTGGATATTTGCATCCACTGTTCAAGGCCTATAATTCAGCCACTTGAATGAACCTGTGCTATGTTGCATGAGGCTCTAGTCTCTTCCCTGACACATTTTCTTGAGCCCAGAACCTGCTGCTGGGAGACTGGCAGGAGAAGGGAAAGCAGCCCTAGTACAGCAGTCCTGTGAGTGACACCTGGAAGCAGCAGCACCAGCAACTCCATATGCAGGGCTGGAACTTGGAAGGGAGAAGTTGCACCCTTTCTGCATGAGGCTTCCCAGACCCACTTTGCAACCCATGGCTGTGCTCTGCTGTGGTATACACTCTGCTTGCTGGGATGTCAGAGAGATGAAATGCTACCAATGGGCATTTCACTCAACCACCTTTTAGGTACCCAGGGAGCTTCTTGGTCAGAGAAGGCAAAGGGAGAAGAGAAAGCTACTCTCAGGCTGGGGAGAAGCAGCAGCTGGAGCCCAGCAGGGAGGCAGCTCTCCCGTAACACTGCGATGCTCATAGTGATCCTGGCTCCGAGCATGCTGGAGCAGGGGGGCCCCCTGCCTGCACAACACAGGAGAGCATCCCCAGCAGGCCTGCAGTGACAAACACACGCCACCAAGCTGCCTGCAGCTCCAGGGGCAAGAGAACTGCAGACACCCCTTGCTGCACTCCGGGTCAGCAGCCAGACATGAAGCCTGGGGGAAAGCACTGCTGTGCTCAGCTCCAAACACCCCACCATCTGTGAGTCCCAAGCTGCAGCGGTTCCCTGTGCCTTGTCACTGAATGTCTGTCCTTTCACCCCCCCAAATTCATGGAATCACAGAATCATCAGATTGCTTAGGTTGAAAAAGACCCTTAAGATCATCAAGTCCAACTGTTAAACCAACACTGCAAGTCCACCACTAAACCACGTCCCTAAGTGCCACATCTATACATCTTTTAAGTATTTTTAGGGATGGGGACTCATCCACTTCCCTGGACAGCTCGTTCCAATGCTTGACCATCCTTTCAGTGGGAAAAAAATCCTCCCTGATGCAACTTGATGTCATTTACCTTCATCCTCTTGCTTGATACTTGGGAGAAGAGACCAACAGAACTTGACATAACCTCTTTCCAAGTAGTTGTAAACAGAGATAAGGTCTCCCCTCAGACTCCTTTTCTCCAGGCTGATCAACCCCAGCTCCCTCAGCTACCCCTCCTAAGACTTGTGCTCCAGAACCTCCATCAGCTCTTTTGCTCTTCTCTGGACATGCTCCAGCACCTCAATGTCTTTCTTGCAGTGAGAGGCCCAAAACTGGATGCAGGGTTCCTGGTGTGGCCACACCAGGGCCAAGTACATAGAGACAATCACTGTCGTGGTCTTGCTGGCTACACTTTTCTCCTTCCAGGCCAGAATGCCATTGGCCTTCTTGGCCACCTGGATACACACACTGGATCATGTTCAGCTGCTGTCAACCAGCACCTCCAGGTCCTTTTCTGCTGGGCAGCTTTCCAGCCCTGCTTCCTCCAGCCTGGAGTGCTGCATGGGGTGCCAAGGGCTAGACATTCACATTTTGAACCTCGTGCAATCTGCCTTGGCCCATGATCCAGCCTGTCCAGATCCCTCTGCAGAGCCTTCCTACCCTCCAGCAGATCAACACTCCCACCAAGTTGTCTGCAGGTGACTGAGGGTGCACTTGATCTCCTCATCCAGACTGATAAAGATAATAAACAGGCCCAGGCCCAATACTGCTCCCTGGGGATCACCACTGGTGACCACCCACCAGCTGGATGTAACTCCAGGCACCACCACTCTCTGGGCTTGGCCATCCAGCTGGTTTTCTACCCTGTGAACAGTGTGCTCATCTGAGTCATGAGCAGGCAGTTTCCCCAGGAGAATGCTGTGAGAAACTGTGTCAGATGCTTTACTGAAGTGGAGGTAGACAACATCCACAGCCTTTCACTCATACACTGAGCAGGTCACTTTGACATAGGAAGAGACCAGCTTGGTCAAGCAGGACGTCCCTTTCACAAACTCATGTTGGCTGAGCCTGATCCCCTGGTAGTGTTGCCTGATGGGACTCAGGATGATCTGCTCAATGACTTTTCACAGCACTGGGATTGGGCTGATCGTAGTTCCTTAGTTCCCCAGATCCTCCTTCTGGCTCTTCTTATAGATGGACATCACATTTGCTAACTTTCAGTCAACCTCCTCATCAGGGACCTCCTCATCAGCCAGGATTGCTGGTAATTGATTGAAAGTGGCTCAGTGAGCACTTCTGTCATCTCCCGTAGTACCTCTGGGTGGATCCCACCCAGTCCCACAGATTTGCATGTGTCTAAGCAGGTCACTAACCATTTCCTCTTGGATTACAGAGGTTTCATTCTGGTCCCTGTCTCAGTATTCCAGCTCAGGGGCATGGATACCCTGAGGACAGTTGGTCTTACTATTAAAGACTGAGGCAAAGAAGGCATTAAGTACCTGAGCCTTATCTTTTGTCATTGTGTCTCCCCTTTCACCCAGTCAAGGATGGAGAGTCTCTTTGGACCTCCTTTTGTTGCTGATGTATTTGCAGAAACATTTTTTTGGTTGTCTTTTATGGCAGTAGCCCAATTAAGTTCTAGTTGGGCTTTGGTCCTTCTAACTTTCTTCCTGCATAACCTCATGACATCACTGTAGTCCTCCTGGCTTGTCTGCCCCTTCTCCCTACTCTCCTGAGTTCCAGCCAAAGCTTTCTGTTCAGCCAGCCTGGTCTTCTTCCTCGCTGGTGCATCTTTCAGCACATCTCCTGCTCCTGAGCCTTTAGGATTTCCTTCTTCAAGCACATCCAGCCTTCCTGGACTCCTCTGCCTCTCAGGACTGCCTCCCAAGGGACTCCATCAACCTGTCTCCTAAACAAGCCAAAGTCTGCCCTCCAGAAGTCTAAGGTGGCAGTGCTGCTGGCATTCCCTCCTTACCTCTCCAAGAATCAAAAGCTGTAATTTTATGATTGTGATGTCCAAAACAGCTTCCAGCATCACCCCCCAGTCCTTCCCTGTTTGCAAACAGCAGGTCCAATGGGATGCCTTCCCTACTGGCTCCCTCACTGTCTGTGCCAGGGAGCTACTGTCCAGACACTCCAAGAACTTCCTAGGCTGCTTCCTCTCTGCTGCGTTGTATTTCCAACAAACATCTGGTAAGTTGAAGTCCTCCACAAGAACAAAGGCTGGTGATAGTGAGGCTGCCTATAGAATATTTCATCTGCCTCTTTATCCTGGTGGGAGACTATAACAAACTGGAACAGACTTCCACCAGGATATCTGCCCTATTGGCTGTCCCCAGTTCTTACTCATAAACACTTAACCCTATTGTCACCATCATTAAGCTCTAGACAATTGAAACAGTCCCCACCATACAGGGCTACCCCAGTGCCTCTCCTCTCTCAAGAGTTTATAGCCATCTGTTGCAGCACCCCACTTGTGTGACTTGTCCTACCATGTCTCTGTGATGGCAACTATGGCATAGTTTTCTTGCTCTGTCATATTTTTTGTCTCCTCCTGTTTGTAGCCCATGCTGCATGCATTGGTGTCGATGCACTTCAGTTGGGCTCCTGATTCCTCCACTATTCTGGGCATAGGAGCTGTAATTCCTATGCCCTAATTCTCAGGTGCTTCTTGTGGTTTCTAATGCATCAGTAACCCTTGGATCTTTGCAGCCACATGGATCTCCATCCCCTACCTCAACTGAGCTGGCAGACCAAAGGACCTTGCTAGCACATCATCAGACCCAGTCAACACTCCTAGGGGAGGGTCATACTCACAGTCCAGGAAGCACCACTTGGGTGACAGCTTCTGGAATGACAGTGTCTTCGGCTTGGCTCCATCTCCCTCCTGCATAATAAAAGAGAGGATAAAGATGTATCTTATGGCCTCTGCATCTCTCTTCAGAACATTGCTCCTGCTTTGGGAGGTCCCTGCAGACACAGAGGACCATAGGCACTTGGATGAAATTGAACACAGGCACAGCACACTGCAACAAGGAGCAGCATGGGACAGACTGGAGCTGACTGTAGAGAGGCATCACAAGACGAGCCCATGAGGCTGGCACAGGAGACATGACAGATGGGCCCAGAGGACAGAGAGAGGCCATACACACCTGAAAGAGCAGGAGCTCTAAAGCACAGGGCTGTGGAGGGAAATCCTGCAGAAAGGCAAGGTGTGCTGTTACAGCCTGTGTCTGGGCAGCCCCCCAGTCCCTCTCTCATCCCATTAGAGGCACTTGTTGTGGTGCCTTATCTGGCTTTACACACTGTCTGGCCAAGGTCCCTGGTCCCTGCCTGGCGTTAAGGCCAGTGGAGCACAGTGGTTGCCCAAGGAGTGAGAAAGGTAAACCACAAGGTGACCAAGGAACCAGCCACACTGCACAGTTTTAAAGGTGCAGGAGATTGCAGGGGCATCCGTCTACCACACTGACACAGCAGGAAAGCATTACCCTGTGAACCCAGGAGCTGCTGCCATGTGCCTGCCTGTGTGTCCTCACCAGTGCCTGGGCACAAGATGGGCAGGGCACAGGCATGCAAAGCAGGCACAGCAAGAGGAAGGTGCCAGTGTCCCAGCCCAGACAAGCAGCTCTGCTACTCAGCCCTTCAGGACTCTGTACGCTGGATGAGATTCCCACAGGCACAAGAGCCAGCTAACAGCAAACCAAGCAAGGTCCCTTCAATCTTCTATGCAACAATCAGAACAGTGCAGCACCAGGAGCCACACTATGGGCTTAGAAGGCAGTGTTCACTAGGAGCAATAGTTACACAGTCTGTGTACAGGTTACAGACATGTGCTAGTACATTGGCAAGGACACAAAAATTCGTGCTTGCAAATGAAGAGTTGGAGGGGCTATAAACCTAATCCAGGCACCTGGAGAGGGCAGAGCCATGACAAGAAACACAGAGTCTGTGGAGGGTTGAAGGTCCCCACAGGATATGTGCTGGCTTTTTATACTATCCTGTAGTTTTTCAGGGTCACTCTCTGGCCTTCGAGAACAGTCAGAAGAGCAATGCCAAAAAAGAAGCTGCCAGACAGCAGGAAGCAACAAGCCATCCAGCTTGGGACCCTGCCTCCACCACATGATGACAGCAAACCGTGACCTCTTAGTGTGACCCAAAGCAAGAGTGTGTGTAGGTCAAGAAGGCTTAGAAATCCTTTCCCTGAGTCCCTCCATCCTCAGCGTTCAGCCATGACCACTTTTCATGCAGAAACTCACCTCCTGCAGCTTCTCAATCTGTGTCCGGCACAACTCCAGGTCACTGTCTCCTGGAACCACGATGATCCCCAGTGGCACAGCTGCAGGACAGGGCACAGGCACAACTCAGGAAGCAGTCCATGCCCCATTCCCAACACCTCACACAGTTTAGCCACAGGCTTTGCCAGACTTGGGGACTGCACCTCCCACCCCCTGGTCACTCAGCTGGTCACTCACAGGCTTCCTTGAGCTGTTCCTTGTCATAGTTCAGTGCCTCATAGTCGCGCATGCTGATTCGGCTCACTCGGATTCGCAGCCGCTCGGGCACTGGCTGCTGGCTGTGTGCAGGAGGCAAGGAAAAATGAAGGTATCAGAAAGTGACAGCCTGGTTTCTCCTTCAATCCCTCATCCCTCCAAACCAGGCAAGAGCACAGTGTTGTATAGACTGGGGTGGGGAGCTTGGCACCAGCAGCTTCTCCAACATCAGGGTCTGGCCTTACTTCTGTGACCGTCCCAGACCCTTCCCAAGAGAGGACTGAAATGCCTCTGCCAGTCATGGATCAGTCCCATCTCTTTCCTGGCCAACCATCCTTCCCTGGGGAGGAGGCAGCAGACTGATCTGAGGAACCTACTCATTGAGCAGAGGCATGGAGTTGCGCCGCTTGGTCTTCTGCACCATGTTGGCTTGGTTGCGCAGGGAGATGTGGATGCAGGAAGCCGCCAGCTTGCAGGGCTCTCCATCTACCTGCATGGGGATGGCCTTGGACGTGGTGAGAACCACCTGCCGGCACTGACAGAGCCGCTCCCCGTGGCCACCGACCTGCAGGGCAGCCTGTGAAAGGGTCCACAGTGAGAGCAGAGCATGGACTGAGACATGGATGAGGGGAACATCCATTGTCAGCTGCATGTTACAAGTGAATCAAGATCTGAGGGTCTCAGGTTTGATTTCAGTGAGAAGGGACTCACAAACACCAGGGCATGACAGCACCTTACCTAGATCTTAGAGGGCAGACACTGTCCCACAGGCCAGCACCATCACTCCTCCAGAGAGGATCTGTGGAGCTGTGGGCTGGCTGACACCTGGTCAATGGGACCAATCACTCCCCTGGTTGCTACCTACAACTGGCAACAGCATTGACTCACCAGCGATGTCATGGTGAAGCCGATAACTTCAATGCAGCCGTCATCATGGCGCTGGGGCTCGAAGTCATGGTGCTCCCCAGGGTTGCCCCAGGGCATGGTGCCTGCACAGTACCTGTGAAAGGACAGGAAGAAACTCCTGGACTGGCACCCTAAACTCAGGCAGGGATCTACAGCACAGGTGTGAGAAGCCCAGCATATAGAGAGAGGTCCTGGGGCTGCTCACCTTGGGATGTTAAGGAAGACCAGGCACTGGGGCTTCAGGTCCTGAATCTTGGAGGTCAGGTCTGTCCCATCGCACTGGAGATAACACAGGGGTTTTCAGGCTGCTGTAAGGGGGAGCCTGGTCCATCCTACCCATTTAGGAAGAAATGGCCTCCCTCCTCCGCTCCCTACAGTGAGTGTTGTCCAAGTCAGGGGAAGCTGATGCTCCCAGGAACATAACCATTCCCCAACCCTGACATACTCAGTGTGCCAAGGGACACTCCTCACGCCCCCACAGCTCACCCCCTCCCTGGACCACAGCACCCCAGCACACTCACAACCAGCCTGACGTGCTTCGCCAAGTCTTTGGAGCTCCCGGTGAGGAAGTCGGAGAAGGCCGTCTGCCAAGGTAAGAGACAGAGTTAGTGCCCAGCTGTTCACCAAGAATGGGCAGGCTGATCACTGATTCAGGCCTGCCACTGATCTGCCACAGACATCAGCTGCTGAAATGTGCAAACCCCCTTTTCATCCACTGACAGAAGTCCTCTCCTCCTTCAAAACAACCCGATCCATTCCTCTTGCTATTTTGCCTACCAAAACCCTTGGGGAACCTTCAGTAACACACTGCAGTATTCCTTTGCCAGCCCAGTCCTGACTTTAGGGAAGAGCTGACAAGACTAGTCTCCTCCACTGAGACTCAAGTCACAAGAGACAAATTCAGTCTCAAGCTGTAATGAAGTACCACAAAAAAGAGCTGAAGTGACCCCATCTAGAGATTCCAGGAGGGACAGCATGGGTCCCTTTTCAGTTTAACTGTGCAGACAGGAAAAGAGTCAAAGCAGGACAGATGCAAGATGGCACAGAGCTGCACTTGGCCTTTAGTACTGCTCAAATACCAGTCACCAGACACATGGGTAGAAAGTATATTGAAGATGGGGAGACAGAGGAAAAAAGATGATACTGAGACATAAAGCTCTAGAGGTGAGATACAGCAGGGTGGTGTAATTAGCCAGGAAGCTGTAACTGGGCCAAGGTATATAATAAAAGACCAACGTAGTGTGGAGACTATGGAAAGGCTTCCTATTCCTCTGCAGGGGGGACAGCTTGCCTTCCCACAGCTCCAGGGAGGTCCGGCCTGGGTGACCACCCGTGAACTTGAGATCAAGAACAATAGTGGCAGGAGATCAATACAGCAACTGTACTGCAGACCACGGAGCAAGTTGTACTGCCAGCAGGACTTGCAGCCAAAGAGGAACTGTGACTCCCAGCACTGCAGCCTTTCTCCAGCAGCTCTCCAGCTTCAGGCTGAGAGGCTTAGCTTGGGTGCACATGAAGGTCCATGTAACTTAAATGAGTGAGTTTAGGGTGCAGACAGGAGGCAGATCCATGCCTGTGTTCCAGATGATGTTCAGGCTGCTATGATGGCAGGCTCAGATATCCCTCACACACTCACCCCAGCATAGAACATTTTATTCCGAAACCGGCTGTTGAACTTCTCTGGGTTGGCCTCTAGGGAAAGGAGAAAAAAGTCCAGGTCACTGGCCTACACATGGAAATATTTCACTTGCCAGCTCTCCTCAGACACAGCTCTCCAGGCAGCCTCAGCCAGGAGTCTGCCCTCAGCTTCTTTCATGTGCAGGCACCCCTCTTCCCCTTCTGCAGCTTGGACTCGCTCCTCATGTTTCACCTCCAGCTCTGTCCCTGAAGCAAGTCTCTTGTTCATTTTCTTGAGGAACCCACAAATAAGAACAGGCCCATCCCACAGACCCCGACCAAGTCCTGCCACTGCCCTGTACCTCGGGATTCGTGGAACTCCAGCGTCACCCGTGCGTCAAAGCCAAGGCTGAAGTAGTTATTAAAGACATCCAAAGGGAGCTGAAATGGAAAGGAGGAATAAGGATGAGGCTGCCAGCATGTGTCCATGGCAAAGACGAGGTCAGGTGACAGCAGAGCCACTACAGTGCTCATGAGTCTGAGGGATCCTGCTTGCCTTTTCCCTAGGAAAATACAGCCTGAGATGATGGATTAGTTTCTGACTCCTAGGGGTAAAGGAAGTCCAAGGGGACACACTCTGCTCTCTGAGGTTCCTGCGATCACCCATGTTTCTGTTAAAGAAAACAGTCCCACAGAAGACTGGGCTTGTACCTGTTGCAAGTTGTGGTGAAAAACCTTTGGTAGGCATTTAGTTATGAACTTTATGTACACGCTTGCCATGATTGCTGTGGCTCAGAGTCATGAACAGAATGGTGGAATTGGAGGAGTGAGAAGGGAACACCAACCCAATAATGTAGCCCCAGGTGCTGGGACTGCCTGAGCCAATGGCAGAAGAGAGAATGCAGACCTCTAGCACAGGGAACAAACATGGAGAGATGTCCCACCTTGTCAGCAGCTGCCTCATCTTTTTCCTCAGGGTTTGTGTCAGGGTTTGGCTTCACATGGAGGTTCCAGCGATCAAGCTGCACTATGTTCCCATCTTCTACATGTGACAGGATCTTGGACAGAGGCTCATCTGTGTAACCCTGGTGAAGAGAAGGACTTGGTGAGTCTCATGCCTGCCTCCCACAGAGATACCCCAGACAGCAAGCTTTGGTAAAGCATCCCAGAGTAAAACTCTACTTGAATTCACAATGAAGTAGGACTTGAAACTTAAAGCAATATATATTCCTTCTAAAAATCTTCCAAAGTTAGAAAAAGCAACTGCTTTTGTATAATCTAATGCAGAACAATTGAAATGTCTGAAGAACGGCAACATCCAAATTGCATTTATTTGTTGGTCTGTATTTACAGGAAGTTAAAACACCAGTCCATGCAAATCTCCACCCATTTGTCTGAAACAAGGATTGGAGCACTCAGTCCTGCTCTGTCACAAGTGGGTTCTTGTGCCCATCACTTACCCCACCCCAGTTCAGTGTTCTGGCCAAGTCGTTCCCTGTCCCCAAAGGCAGGATGGCCACAGGAGGAGGTGGGTTGATGCGTAACTGGTCCAAAATTGAAAGTATCCAGCCCACCTGCTCAAGCAAGAGAGTGCAGAGAAACCATTGGTTATCTCAGGGACCAGCAGGCAGGCAGAGGTGAATTGGAGCACTAGTGATGGCAGAGGGGCAGAGATGGGGTCTCCTTAGCCACAACTGAGGCTATTCACTGTCTTTAATGCTCTAATCAGGTGCTGCAGGAGATACCAGTAACTCCAGTGAGGACATAGCCCCTCAAAAGGGCTACAAATCCAGACATGTTACAGACCAGCACTCCCTGGAACAGTGCATGAGGGGACCCACAGTATCTAGGCTACCAGATGTACCATGGACACAGTTTGCCCTGTTCTGGATTACAACAAAGAGGGCTGCTGTCTGCACTGGAAAGGCCTGGGCAAAGGGGCACCATGGCATGAAGGAGCTGGAGACTCACCGTGCCGTCTCCCCCACACGCCAGGATCCGGAGGTTGTGGACTTTGCGGTACAGCTCCAGCCTGCAGGGAACAGGGAGGTTGAGGAGGGGAGAGGTACTGAAGGTGTAACACAGCAGCTGCCTCACAGAGCCCTTGGCATTCACAAAGCCACATCCATGCCTCCCTCCAGAGCTGCTCACAGCAGTGGGCAAACCACAGTAACTGGCTTCACCAGCTCTTGCGGAGGAAGAGTGGGGTGTCTGCAGGCTGTGCACACAGAGATAACCCAGAACACAGCAAGCAGACAAGTCTCACACAACATTAACTGAATATAAGGAACAATGTCTTGGAACTTCACCCCATGGCTGGTCTCTTCACCACTAGCCTTAGGATTAGACCAGCCCTCCAGCAGGAATCACTGACTATGAGTGACTATCACAAGCTGTCCTAGATAGGCCCCTCAAAGCATTGAGGGTCTCTTTGCATGTGGGAGCTATGAAGCATCAGGCCTCTGCCAGCTGGGGGAAGAGCTCTTGGGAGGAATCCTGGGACATGGATGGGGGAGAGAAAGGTGCTGCCCCCATCACTACTCACGCCTCCTTGGGTCCACCCTGGCTGAGGTCGAAAACTTGCCGGGGGTTGAGATACCACATGAAGGATTGGATGATCTTGGTTCCCTATGGGGAGAAGAAAGACTTCAGGTAATATTGAGCTCCCAGTGGACAGCAGAAGGAGGCATCTGGTCCTGCCTGGGAACAGGCTAAGACAACACCATTCCGAAGGGGACACAGGCAAAGCCTGGCTGAGATGTGAACTGCTGGGCAGCAAACTGGCATTGTGGCCTCCTGTGCAGCTGAGACATCACCAAAACTATGATGAGAGCTCAGCAGTCATATGGCAATGCCCTCATAAAGATGTCTTCTCAGGGAGATACCAGACAAGGCCATACCTGATTCCCACCACTCTTGGGGTTCACAAACACCAGCAAGGGCTTCATGAGAGGAGCTGGCATGGGCTTGATGACAAAGGGTTTCCACCTCGCTTCCTGCAAGAGATACCATAGATCCTTCAACAAAGCTGGGGAAATGCAAACTCCTACCTCCAGCTGAGCCCTAACATCATGTAGGTCAGAAGCAAGAGGAAGAGAAATCCCAGACACCGAATAAACCTCATATCTGGGATATACCAGGCCTCCCTCCAGCTCAACCTCCTTAACCTCAGTGCAGACCTAGAAAACCTCACTTTTATTACCAGCCTTGCTCCTCACTGTTCAGTCCCTCTGCCCTTCCAAGACAAGGTCATTCCCAGTCCCCTCATCTCTTACCTCAGCCCCCTTTTTGCTGGATTTCCGCTTGAATGATGTCCTCTTCTTCTTCTTACTAGATTTCAGTGGATTCTAGAGAGAAAAGGAACAAACACAAAAACTCTGTGAGGAGCCACTGGGCAAGTGGCAACTGTGAAAGAGCCCCAAGAGCTGAAGTGCCTTACCTGGGGCCGCCGGACCCGAAGAATCCAGGTGGGAGGAACGACGACAGCAGCGTGAGCCCCCAGTGAGCAGGGCTCTTCAATGTGTTGCAGCATGAAACATGACACTTTGCTGTGATACTGGCCAAGGACAAGAAAGAAATATCAGCTGCTCAGTTTGATAGGCACAGCCACCATCTCTTCCTCTCAGGTCCCCCATGCCAATGCAGTGAGTGCTGGATGAAACCATGAAGGAATTTTGTAATGGGAAGGCAGTGAGGAGAAAGTTTCTTGAAGGAGCTTGCAAATATCATAGTACAGCCTCTCCCAGCAGGAGGAGCTGTTAAGGGCAAGCTGCGGAGTGGCAGCCTCGGGAGTCCCAGCAGAAAGCAGAGGTCGTAAGTACAGAACCGACTGGTAAGGCATTCAGGGGGGCTTTGCTCACCGCTTGTTTGCACCAGGAACAGCTGATGGCTACAATCTCTTTGCTGTGGAAGGCAAACTTCTGCTGAAAACCCTATGGAAGAAAGGATAAGAAGCTTACGGAATTGCTTCGCAGTTTCCTACCATTCAATAGGACTTTTGCATCAGTAAAAGAGACATTAACAAAGAGAGCATGTCTGCAGCTGAAGCCTTCCAGATCCTGTCAAACAGTCCCAACCGCCACAATGGCACCAGGGAGGCCACTGTGCTCTGCAGGGGTATCCTTATTGCTCAAGGAAAGCATGTCAGGAAGACAGTCTCCTTCAGGATTAATTGGGCCCAGGGGAAGAACTACTCTATGTGGGAAGCACTTACATAGTGCTTCACTGAGCAAAGCAGGGCACGTGTCTTGGTTTTCCTGCCAAACAGGAATGGTGGGATGTCCCTGGTTCCCAGCCCTGTTCTTGTCTCTGGCTTGACCTTAGGTTTCCTTCAGGCTGAGAAAAATGCCCAAGATGCCCTCTCACCTTGCCACACTGCCGGCATTTCCCTTCTTGCCGCCTCCGGTGCACCCAGTGATGCCGGACAATGATGGGCTAAATGGAAAAGGAAAAAAGAAAATTTAAAAAAAAAAAAGGTAGTGAAGGGCCCAGTGTGTGAGGGAACACAGGAACAGGCAGAAAGAATGGACACAGGCCAGCCAACCTCTGCTCTTGCAGCAAAACCACTGCTCATAGGCACCAGTCCCCCACCCTCTGAGAGAAGGCAAAGCCAAAGAATTAGGGGGCAAGAGGCCAAATTAAGATGCTCCACGAAAAGAGAACTAAAACCAGAAGAAATAGGAAGGAGGACAGGGAAACAGAAGACTGAGAATCACAAAGCAGATTCAATGGAGAGTGGTCAAGCAGTAGCACATCTCTGTCCCTTAACATCTCTGCCCAGATGACCCTAGTGCCAGACAAAAAACATGCTGGTGGAAGGTGTGAGAATCCCTAGGGAGACACATCTTGTGCTCACAGCAGTAAGAGGGAAGTGCTTGCAGTTAAGCAGTGAACCTCCTCACTCCAAACTCCTCGAGAAGTCAGTCCTAAAGCCCTCCACACCCACTTCCCCCTGCTCTGTCCCCAGGCCAATCCTGAGCCTGCCTCAGTCCCAACATGGGCAGCAAGGCTGCTCACCAACACCTCTGCTCTGCCCGCAGGCTCACAGCGGGTGCAGGGCTGGGACTTGCAGAAGTGATTGTGAGGGAGTCAGCGGACATTAGTCCAGTAGGAAGAGAAGAAGGGCTGTGCCTTGAGCTCAGCTCTGGGTCCAAGCAGGCACATCTAGGGAAAGAGCTGACCCTGAAGTGGATCCCTGGCACCACAAAGGCCAGAAGAGCACCTTTTAAGTGAAACAGGAAGGAAGAGGCCTTGAAGGAACTGAGAAGCATTAGAAATACAGGATGGAGAAGCAGAATTTGTGAGAAAAAAGAAAAACCAAGAAAGGGGAGGGAGAAAAAAATTTGTAGAGGTGGGAGAAGAAAAATAGAGACAAATGACAGAGCGGAGGCAGCAAGCTGTCAGCAGAGCCCAAAGGGTAAGAGGCACAAATAAGGGAGCTAGGCTAAGAGTGATATGGGAAGAAGGCACAGCAGGAAAAAACAAAACAAGAAAGGAAGGTTTAAAGTGATGCTGAAAGCTCCCCTTTACAAGGTCACGCTGGCATTTCAAAGCAGGCAGCCCTGTGTTTGAACACCCTTCCCCAACCAGGTCTGCTGTGCCAGCACACAGTGTGGGGGCAGCTCTGTTACCAAAATGGCCCATGACTGAGCTACCCACACCCACTCCAGAGCACTGCCCGTGCTACACTGGCTCCACAGCCAGGGGGTGAAGCATGAAGGCTGACAGTGGCTTTCCAGCAGTGCCTTCCAGCAGTGCAGCTCTGCAGACAGGTTCCATATTACTGCTTATGCCCAGTACATTACAACATGGGCTGAACGGGTCTGATAGCACTACTATGGGCAACTTCCACTGCCACCTGTGGCACCCAGGTCAGGGCTGAGTGATAAAGCCAGAAATTAGCCTGTACTGCTTCCTTCCAAATTGCAGGAGACTTGGGGACCTGCTGTTTGCCATAGCCTCATCTATGTGCCTGGGGACCAACACAAGGGGTAAAGTTTCTCCCAGAAAACACTGTCTGTAGGTTCCTCCCACGCAGATTCAGGAGATTCAGAACACACAAACCATCAGATGCTCTGCATTTGCTGCCTGCAAACTCCTCACTCTTCACACCCAGTCCGCTGCTGCCTTGCAAAGAAAGATCCCTTTTACAGCACCACCCCCTTGGAGCAGGAAGGAACATGATGCCTCCACTGGGATGGGCAACACGCTGGCAGCATCTGGTGTCTTTACCACCAAACTGGAAGCGGGAGAGGCAGATGTGGGCAGCGTCCAAGGCACATCTCACCTCCCGTATGTTCCGGGATCCCGACTCCCTGAAGGAAGGTTTGCAGCGGAAATTTATCTGTAGGTTGAACACACATAAGAGGAATCAGTAAAACCACTGTACCTGAAGGAAACCTACTGGAATTTACTGTACTACAGCATGGCCCAGAACCTCTGGAGCTGTTTGGTACTTGCCACAAAAAGCCACACATGACTCGGTTACTGAACAAAATGGGGCCTGGGGTCCCAACCATGTCACTAGATCCTCATTTTGGTATTGTCTCTTCAGAAGACCCCTCTTTGTAATTACATATTGCAGTTCCCCAATGTTCTTGTGTTTCACTGCCCAAGAAAAGGCTGTTACAGTTTTGTGAGCTGCAGGGAGGGTTTAACAGGCTCTACTCACTTTCTCCAGCTGTTCGATGCAGGGTGTGTGCACTACGATCTTGCAGGCTGCACACTTGCGCCTGGAGAGAGGCTTTTGCTGAAGAATAAGAAAAGGGGAGGAAAAATACATTTGTGAACGAAAATATGCAGTGTTCAGAGCCTGGCAAACTCAGCCTCCCATCATACCTCCTTCTTATGTATTGGGATACAGAACAAGCCCTATAGTAAAGTTAGATACAACCTAGACTTCTTGTCAAGTGAAGGGACCTAAGCATGTGCCTATGGCAAATGTTCTCAAGCCTGGGACAGAGCAGGGAGGTATTTTCCCTACTGTCCTGTCCTGCAGCACTTGTCCTCTTCTGACACTGCCTGAGAGCACCATGGAAGCTGGTATGGGAGGCACCTGCAGGGTGGCATCAGTGGCAGGCACCTGCAGAGTGGCAGGCACAGGGTGCATCAGTGCTCTGTGTCCTGTACCACAAGCAGGACTGAGCCTGCAAACTGGGAGAGAGGACTGCAGGGGCAAGAGGCAACAGGCCTGGGACTTCAGAGCTCACTTTTCTCTGTTTTGAAAGGTCTTGGATTCAGGTTGTCCTTCTAAGGGTGTGGAATCCCAACACTCTCTCTCTGGAACCCTCCGGGCAAGTGACAGCCCTGCAACAGGTTCCCACTGCAAACTGAGAACCAGCATTGGCAGAAACCGAGGACCTGGCTCTCCAGTATGCAGAGGCAGGAGGGACACAGTCCCTGCCTCAGCAGCTCCCCAGACCCCTGCATGTTCCCCAGCAGCAAGTGACAGCACAGCCTTTGGGTTTGTGGCCTTTGCTGTTGAGGCGAGCGGCCCCAGGTGACTCACCAGCAGCTTTGCCATGCAGTTCTGTTCCCCAACGTAGCAGAAGTCCCCAGAGACATTGGTCTCAAACCAGATATGCTCCCCATAGACCGCAGCCTCCTGAAAGACACAGGCAACACAAGCTCTGAGAGCACCCCCAGAGAGGCATCTGAGCCCCCAGAATGCTTTGTGCAAGGGACAAGATACTGGACAATGCTGGGGCTGGGAGGCTGGAGCTAGGTGGAGGCCAGGAGACAAGATGCACACAACAGCTAAGGACATCTGGAGAGAGGAAACCTCACAAAGCTGCTGCCATGGCCTACCTATTGTAAACAAGGGAGCCAGGAAACCAGCTCCAAGACCTACAAACCACTTGTAGTGTCCTGCACAGAGAGGCTGCTTTCATCACCCTAAGTGGAGGTATCTGGGCAATCTTAGTCCAGGGGACTCTCCTGAACCAACTTCTGTTCTAAAGCCTGAGGGTGCAGCATAAAACCTGAGGGATGTTGCCTGTGAAGGAACAAGGGCTTACTCCTGTTGCTTGGCTCCAGCCACCAGATCTTGGCTGTCAGAAGCAGAAAAGCTGGCAGTAGAATAGTTACGCCATCCGTCCAGGAACCACCTGTGCCTCCACAGCCTCTCTCCTGCAGCATCAAGTAGTGCTGCCAGAAACACAGATGCTGGCACCAGCTGGTGGCAATGGCAGAGGCCATAAATGTGTCAAAGTCAGTCACCTGGGAAGCCTCAACCCGGGAAGAGCCTGCTGCTTCTTGGCCAAGAGCCTATTCCATGCAATGCCCAGCAAAACACAGTACAACTTACGCTCCAATCCACAGTGCTGCGTATCTGCCTCTCCGAGTCGCTCCTCAGGGCTAGTGCTGGGTTTGGCTGGGCTACCATGTGCTGGAGACTGGATTTGGCAATAGCTTTCCTGGAAGACATAGGAGGGGTGGCTATTAAATATCTATGCAAAGCACAACCTGCTACTAAGATGCAATGTGAGGCTGGAGATGAAAAGCCTCCTCAGGACCAAGTGACTGGAAGTGAGGTGAATTTCCAGCTCAGCTGGCTGAGAAGTACCTGTTCCTGTGAGATAGTCCTGTGGGATGAAGAGGTACTGGTCATGTTGCTGATAGCTCAGCCAGAGACCCTGTACCCAACAAAAGGCACAGCCTGGACCTGATGGGTTAATGCCCTCAGGGATGAGAGTTCCATTGTAAAACACCCTGAGAGTGTCCATGGAGCTGTGGTGGTGGGACTGCCTTTGCAGGGACAATTCAGAGCCCCTGCCTCACAGAGTCTCCCTGCATCTCTCCCACACCAAGGCACCTCAGGGTCTGGGCTCTTTTCAGGGACTAGTACAACCGGCCAGAATAAAAGCAGCTGTTTGTTTGGGGCTAGTAAGCTTCTCCCAGATGTGCTAGGGTAGAGGAAAGGAGCAGGAAATCCAGACAGCAAGAGAAAGTGTGCATCTCTAGCCAGTAACCAGGCCTACCACATTCCTCTGGCCCCAGCCTGGCAGGAGAGGACACCCACAAGCCCCAGGGACTGCACCAAGAGCATCAGTGGCAGCGCTGGCCTGAGTGGAAGATGCTCGAGGTATGCCAGCAGGACTGCAAGACACCAATAGCAGCCAGGGCCAATGGCACTGAGTCTCATCCCTCCTTCCCCACCAAACCTGGGTCTGCACCCCACCTCTCCCATCCCCAAGGCATTGCTTGCTTGCACACTGCTGCCATACATACAGCAGCCGGGGGCTCCAGCCATCCGGGGTGTGGCAGGTGGGATCCGGTCCCAAACCCTGGACGAGGGTGGCAGAGTGGCACCTGGCTCCAGCCACTCCTGCACAGTGCTGGGCCAGCAGCCGTGGGTGGCCAGAGGGGAGCAGCCCAGGCTGAGGGGCATCGCTGGAGCGCCGGCGCTGGCTGAGGCGGCGGTAGCGGCCTGGCAGGCCGTAGGCAGCCCGGCCGTACGTGACCTCGGTGGGCAGGCGGTGGGAGGAGACGCGCCGCAGGCAGCGCGGGCCCCGCGACAGCAGCCCTGCCTGGAGCGGCCGCGGCTGGGGCAGCATGGCCAGCCACGTCTCCTCAGCACAACGCTCGTGCTCAACTCCTGCTGCTGCACCACTGTCCTCTGGAGACTCAGATCTGGAGCTCGCAGCGCAGTGAGCCCTGTCCCCCTCCTCTCCCGAGCGAACGAGGCTGGCCAGGACAGTGGCACCCAGCAGCTGGGCATCAATGGCTTGTGTGTGGCCCCCGCGCTTCGTGTGCACGGCAAACCTGGGGCTGAGGCAGGGCGGCGTGGTGCTGGAGCGGCGGCGGGTGCCGGGACGCCGGACGAGGCCCAGGCAGGAGAGCGATGCCGCCGGGGTGCCTGAGCCACGGCGGCACTGGGCCAGCGAGGGGGAGGGCAGCCCCACCTGGGAGCGACGCCTGACCTTGCCCGTGGGCACAGCCACCGCGCTGGTGCGCCGCAGCCCCTTCCGCCCAAAGCGCCGCCTAAAAAAGGTTTCCATCGTATCCGGATGGTGGCTGTTAACACAGAGACCAGGAATTAAGTAGGGTCCCCCTATGAGTCCCAGGCCACGCCATGGCTGTCAGGGCAAGGGGATATAGAGAAGCAGGAGACAGAGGGCTGAAGCAAGGAGTGGGAGACATGGCAATGCTACCTGAGGTGTGTGGTAGGGTGTTGCTCCCCACAGCTTTACTGCTCCACGAGTCTCACAGTCAAGCCCAGGCTAGGCTGCAATGGCAGAGCAGGTGTCACTACCTAGCCGGGACCCTCTGCATTCCCTGCTCTTCATTGTGGGACCAGCAGAGCCCCTGTGCACCCCTCAACTACTCCTGCCTTTCTCCTGGTGCTGATCCATTTGGTTTCCCCATAGGAACCACTCTGGCTAAGCACCAGTCCCACCAAATTTGTAACAAATTGAAATTAAGCCCTTGCGAATCCTACAGAAGAAAATGAATCAGGCAAGTAAAACCAGAGCAGGAACATCTGGTAGAAGGGGTCTGGGAGAGCTGGAAGCTGGGAGAGGCTGGAACAGGGCAGAGGAGAGCTAGGAAAATCATCACATCTGTCCTGAGCAAAACTTCCCTCTCACAGGAGAAAGAGCTTCACGGAGGCTCTCATGCTTTCCCTGCCCAGCCCTCAAAGCTTGACAGGCTTCCTGGGCATTGCAGCAGTCTGTCGAAAGCCACAGGTGAAAGGTGCTGCAAGACTTTCAGTGGCTCAGCATGCAAAGGCCAGAGTGGAAGGAACTGAGTCTGGCTAGCTCCAGTGCTCCCCTCCTCCAGAGACAGTGCTTCATTTTCCACCCTCCAGCTGCCAGAGGATTTATTCAAGGCCAACTTAAAAAAACCCACAAAAACCCAGTTTGGTAGAAGCAAACTTCTTCTCTTCAACTGCTCCCAAGGCAGGAGACTCTGGATCATGGCAGCTTGCAAGCACACACAAGTCACCACTACCATCGCTCTCAATGATTTCCGTGCTGTGCAAGGTATCTCCTCTATCCACCACAAGGGCATGGGCATGCTGCTAACCATGCAGCTCTGACATCTGCTCCCCTTCTTCTATCTTCCTCCCTTCCCATGCTCTTTTACATTCTTGCAGGTCAGTAACATCAGAAAACCTTCAAGAGATCACTCTGCCCCAAATTTCTAATGATCCAAGGTCCACATAAACAGGCAAATTTATCAGAAGCTTCTTCCCTTTCTATCTGGGAAATGCATGTAAGATGGGACATAGGTTTCAGCTTCTGGACAAACTGGAGTTTTTGATAGTGCTTGTAGCACAAGCAACCCATTGGGCTGTACACTTTTTTAATAGATGAGTACAAAGGTGAGTTTGTATTTTTGGAAAAGACAAGGCTTGGTTTGGTCTCCTCCAGCCTTGGAGACAAGGAAGCCAGCTCTTCAATTTCTATAGTCTTATCAGCATGCCTGTACTCAGTAACATAGGGGAGGGAGGGAGGGAGGCAGGCAGGCAATGGCCTCCAGAGAGCAGCATCAAGGCAGCTAAGGGCTGGCTGAAGTGAAAGCAAAACCAAAACATCACCTCCTCAGAAGTATTTCTCAAGTCCTACCACTGCAAGCAATGCAGGCGGGTACTTGGTCATCAGAAGGTTCAATCCACCATGGCCCATGCAGCTCTGCAGAGGGCATCAGCATTTTGCTTCCAGCCTGTTCCCAACACTGCAGTGCTCCATTCATGTCCCCTCTCCACATTATCTGCAGGATGATGCACTAAACGGCATAGAATCAGAGAATCTAAACTTCCCCTGTACAGTCAGAGGCCATTTCCTCTTCCCTATCACTTGTTACCTGGGAGAAGAGACTGACCCTACACCTTGCTACAACCTCCTCTCAGCTTCTCATAGAGCTCAGTAAGGTCTCCCATGAGCCTACTTTTGTCCAGGTTCCCCAGCTTCCTCTGCTGTTCTTCCTAAGATTTATTTTATAGACCCTTCACCAGCTCTACTGTCCTCTGGATGTGCTCCAGCACCTCAGTGCCCTTCCAGCACCTCCTGAGAGGAGAGAGCCCAAATCTGGACACAGCACTCAAGGTGTGGCCTCACCGGTGCCAAGTACAGGAAAACAGTCACCTTCTAGTCCTGTCAGTCACATTATTACTGATAAAGGCCAGGGTGCTGTTGGTCTTTGTGGCCACCTGGCACACGCTGGATCATGTTCAGATGGCTGACAATGAGCATCATCACCAACATATATTAAAAACTGTCTGAACAAATAAAATATACTAAAAAACACAAGCGAGAACATGGGATGTGACGCACTGCAAATGACCCTTTTTGGCCAGCTTTTGCTGCTGGGGGAGACATACTGACCAAGGGCACCTCAAATGAGTTGAATGGCTGTTCCTTCCTGCCCTAGATATTCCAGCAGCACAAAGCTGCTGTACCACTTACTGTGTTGCTGCTGTGGGCAGGAAGATCTCTTAACACAGCTTCCTTCCTTTTTGCACGAGTCTTGTGAGGAAATCTGCTAGAACAACCTTGGCTTGACATTTATGTTTGAACACTAGCTGACTGCAGACCTTTTTATCTGCAGGGCTGTCGGTAAATGGCACATGGAATCAAGCTCTCACCACCAGTGGTGAAGGTTATTACAAGATTGCCATCTGACAGCCCATGACAGCAGCGTGTGGCAGCTCAGATATGCTGGGTGAACACATCCCCACCTCTTGCATCTCACTTCCAACCTGAGCTCCAAATGGTGTATTGCAGGTGTTGAGAGCTGCTGCTGGTGGAGCAGATGGACAAACTGCTGGGGCTGCCCATGGTTGATATGCATTAGCAGAGCTGTGTGCAGAGCAGCTGGGGAACCATGCACTAGGCTGAGAGGAGCCCGAAAGGAGCTAAGCCCTGGAAGCCTCAGGCCTAACACCAGTGCATTACTCACATCTCCATTGTTTGTCACCAAGAAAAGATCGAGAAGAGCCAGCAGCTGTGGCTGCTCTGTAGACCACGTTGCTCAGCTCAGTTAGGTAAGGAGGCTGGATGGAGGCAGCCTGGCATTTGCAGGGTGCACAGGAAAGGAAGTACTGCTGCATGTACTGGGATATCAACTCTACTTATGAGCAGATAGATACACAGTATCATTTCAATCTCCTTCTGTGAATAAGGAAGGAGACAGCAGCTCTGGTCTGCTCATGATCTGCAGTCAGAGCTCTTGAAAGGTGGGGTGTTTTTTATTACGAGACTCCTCAAAGCATCCTACACACCCTGCCTGGCCTCAGTGGGCAGAGGTGCTGCTGAAGCAGGAACATGTCCCGGCAAGATCTAAACACCCTTGGAAAGCACAGCAGGGATCGAAGAGGAAAAACTTGCATCTTGTAACTGCAGTGGACACAGAGCTTGGGAACCAGCTGTTACGGAGACATCTCCCCAGATATCCAGCAGCTATCCCTCATTTGGTGAGGGTTCCAAAACCAGATAGGCTGACTCTTAGGGCTAAACATGTGGTGTCCCCCATGATATAATCTTTGCCCACATCAGGAAGAGAATCTGGTTATTCAGCTCCACTATTCTGCTTTGCTTCACTAGCCTTGAGCAAACTCCTATGTACCACACTTAACAGGTTCTCTCTGATAGGCAGAGGGATCCTATACCATACACCTTCTTGGCCCTTCCTCCACATTATTATTCCCTTTGTCTCTCCAGCAGCCTGGTCTATTCCTGTCAGTGTCCAGAAGCAAGAGAGATCTCAGGTTACCTTCACACAGTGACAAATCTGGCACACCTCTCCTGGCACCAAAGGAGGCAAGAGGACTCTAAGGCAGGACGCTGCTGAGAGCAAATGCACAAGCCTTGAGCCACAGAGAAGTCTGGACATAATAACACCACCAGCTCCTCCTGACCTTTCAGCAAACCTCCAATTAGTCGACTGGAAAGCATTTTTTCCAACCACGGGACTACTAGGGAAACAAGTCCGAGAGCGTCGCCCTGTTCCATGACGAGCACCTGTCCTGATGGCAGCTGGCTGGATTCCTGCGTCCTGGCTAGCTGTGGGTGCTGGGGAGCTGCTGTGGCACTAGAGCTGGCAGAGTGTGAGCAGGAGCCCATTTCAGTTTACAAGCTGTCTTCTCCTGGCAAAGACATTTGACTCGTACAGATCAACCACAAGAAAAGTGTGTTATTAATAGCCACTCCTGTGTGGCAGCAAGATCTCCTAGGCTTCTGCCTCCCTGCCTCCTCCCTGCCAGGGCCCAAGGACAAGAGCCCAGGAGCCAGTCTGGAGAGCTGCTGCTCATTCCCACCCTCTGTCACACCACTGGCTGCCTTCAGCCTCTCTTTCCATCGCAGGCTTGCGCACCCCACACCCCCCTTTCAGTGCTCTAATATTCAATCTTCCCATGTACACTGCTGTCCTCACGCCACCCCTGCTGAGATCCTGTCCTCGCTCTCCCATCCTGCTTCCCACGCATCATCACCGACCTCTCCTCTCCCTGGGGCTCCCCAGCCAGGCCTCTCTGACCTTACACAAAGAGCAACCTGCATAGATGAGGTCTGCTGAGGAAGGTGCCCCTGTGCCAGATGGGGAAGGGAAAATGCTAGTCAAGATGTTGTGTGGCCCTCAGGCTTTGGTTGCAGTGAGGTGTGCAGTGATCAGCAAGTTCCCAAACTGTGCACTTTCTTTCTACTCAGAATTTCCATTCCAGCTGTCATCTCTCCTACCATCACGCAAATAAAACAGTCAGGAGCTCCCCCACACTGTGTCCAGTATGAGGAAGGAGATGGGGCTCACCCCAGCACAGGGGCAGGGAGGCTCCATCCAAAGCCTTTCAAAGCACCATGAGGGGTGAGCTATGGGCTATGCTCATTTGTTTTAGGATTCAGACATTTGACCTACTTGCAACAAAGTGTCACCACCTATATGGGCCACTTCCAGGCTTCTGAGCTGCAGGAACATGGTATTCCCAGGGCAAACCATGGCCAAGGACATCCTCAGTTTCACTGTCACTCTGCAGAGGAGAGGATTACTGCTGCAACCATAAGGTTGCCTCTCCAGGCTGCAGAAGCCAGTTTCTGATCCCAGCAGGGCACTCAGAGTGCGACCCATCTCCACTTATCTCTCAGTGAGCCCTGGGCCTGATCAAGATGAATTAAGACGTCTCTGCTGGTGAAAAAGCAAGTGCTTAGAAACCAGCTGGTGGTAAGATGCATGCAGCTGCAGAGGACCTCCTCCCAGCCCTGTGGTCTCTGAGGTCCCTGCACGTGCTGCACAGAGGCCCTTGTCAGGGCTACTGGGCATGGATATGAAAGCAAGGCACACCTGGCAATATCTAAGCAAGTTTGCCAACTTGCTCAGAAGACTGTCATTGTCACTGGGCATTCTGGGTGGTCAGCCTGGAGGCCCCAGGACAGCACTGCTTCACAAGGGACGTCAGTGTAGCCTCTCTGCACCCATCTTATACCTGGCTGAGCAGGAGTACAACTCAGAGCCAGTCAGGAGCTGGGGACACCACAGGGAGGAGATACAGCCTCTAAGCTGCCTTCTTTGAATGAGCAAGTCAGGCTGATGGATACAGCACCAGGGACCAGCAGCTGCCTTGGGGGAGGATTGTAGCAAGGCAAAGAAATGAAACACCGCAGTTTGACAGTTTGTCGTGGTAAGCTTCTCCAAGTGGCCAAGGCAGGTGGAAGGACACTGCCTGGCCATGCCTCAATCAAAGCAAGGCAAAAGCCATCCCACATTCATGCCTGGCCCTTCACAAAGAAATGCTCACATTTGGTTTTCTGGGAAAGAACAGGGGCTGGGAGCATAAGGGACTGAGACTTTTTATACAGTTCCTAGCATTTTCCCAACACCCTTCTCGTGGCAGCTCCATTCTGCCTCACCCCAAGCTCTGCATGAGGCCATGGTGCCATCTCCTTTTCACCACCTTCTCAGGGCAAACGTGAGATCTGTTGTAAGGCACATCTGCCCAAGTAGCTCAGATCCTCCACAGCGGCTTCATGAAGTGAAGAGTTTGCCAGCCCTAACATTCAGAGTAATGTTCCCATTACAACAATGTGATTTCCTTCCCAAAGTCCATGGAAGACAGTGTTTTATCTTAATTTAAACCAAAACCATCTCCTTGGAGCCTCCTGGGCTGACTCTGGGCATTCATATCCCTTGACAACTTTCCACCATCAAAATGTTATGAAGTTTATATGCCACTACAGTAAATAATCTGCCTCCTGGCAATCAAGAAACCTGACAGCACTGATGTAAACAATCTGTTGCTGCATTTGGCTGAGGAGCCAAACAGCAAGACTGACAGCCTTGAGCCATGAATTAACCAGGGCTGAAACACAGAGGGTGAGCCACCACCGTCAGCCATGGTGCGGGGGCCGAGGCTGAGCAGGGGTCGGGGAACAGGCTGGCCACACGGTTTCTATTTTGGTCCCAGCAGCAGGACCAGCGATGCAGGCTGGGAAGGACTTGGAGAGTTTCTTCTCTCTCTCTCTCTCTCTCTCTCTCTCTCTCTCTGAGCTTCCTTTCCAGAGTGACATGCACAAAGCAAAGCAGCAGGGGCCTCAGCAGGGTGTCCTGGTTGTTTAGGTACCCAGACTATGGTTTCTTTTGCAGATTCCCATTATCACACCCTGAGATGGTCCCCTCCTTCAGTATGGGCAGCTCTGTTCCTCACAAGGAGGGACGTGCTATTTAAAGGGTGGCCAGTCCCACAGTCCAGCTGTTTGATCCAAACTCCCAGAGCAGCCCCAGAGTTTTCCCCCAGCACACAAGGGCAAAAACCTGGCACAGAAATTACTACCAGCCACAGTGCTGCCCCAGGCAGGGCAATACATGGTGTCTGCTCAGGGCAGCAGCCCCAAAGAGGAGGCAATGAACTCTGTGTAACAATAAAGCAGCAGTATGGCAGATACAGAACACAGGCAATGATTCCCAGGGCTACTAAGTCTCTGCACCTCCCAAATCAAAGTCAAGAAAACCTCAGGCACTTCACAACAGGCACTGATCACTGATCAGAAAGATGGGACTCACATGCCTCCCTCCAGCCCACAGCAGGGATCAGGAAGGGCATCCCACTGCTCCTGGCATAAGCAGGGAATCACAGTGCCACCAGCACCAGAGGATATGCCAGGAATCCACAAATCTGTCCTGATTTCCTAAACTATCTCAAAGCAAAGCAACTGAGGGTCCTGGCAAGGCACAGGCTGGCTCCCTGTCCTCTGTTACCTGCAGATTTTCTGCTGCCACCCCCATGCCACATGGACTGGCAGGACACAAGCAGCAGAATGTGTGGTTGGAAATACACCACCAGCAGGGAAACCCCATAGAAACAACAGTCAGGCACCAGTGAGTGCCACGGTGGCTGTGTTTCACAGACCCCTCGCCTGAGTCCTGGGGTCTGCTGTGGACCAGCTTGCTCAGGCTCTGGCAGCAAACAGTGCTCGACAGAAGCAAAGTTGAGGGTCTTGGGGATGACTCTGGGGGGTCTGCTCCCCCTGCCCTTCACAGTGGTCTGGAACCAAATGCCATACCTACAAACTAAGGGCTGTCTCTCCCCCAGGTCTCCTCCCATTCCCCACCCAGCACAAAAAGCAGGAAACGCGAGGGAGAGGGATGAGCAGGATAAGGAAAGGGGAGACAGTCGGGAAAAGCCCCCGTGACCTGATCCGGAGCGGCGCAGGGGTCCTGCAGGTGCCGAGCGGGTGGCAGTGGCCGCGCCGCAGCAGCAGCAGCAGCAGCAGCCCAGCCCTCCCCTACCAAGTCCTAGTTTGGAGAGAGTACTTGGCTTCTCCCTCCGCTCCTCCCCACGCTGCAAACCCTGACAGCGCTCGTTAAAATAACCAACTGCACTTCCTCTCTGAGCAGCCCAGAGGCTGGCTTGCCCCCAGCCGCAGGCGCAGGCACCACAACGGGCCTGGACAGAGAGAAGAGGGGTCCCCACGGCGCCAGCGGCTCTCCAAACACTCAACTGCAGCTTGCGGGTGGCACAGCTTTCCTGGCAGTGGCAGCAGGAAGACACAGGAAGAACCCACCAAAGCGGTGATTCTCTCCTGCCTCCTTAGAACCTGGATAAAGGGGTTTGCATGGCTGATGAGAGTCAAGCCGCCAGCCACGGAGAGCCTGTCTTCATGCACAGGAGGTAACTTGCTTCTGAGTTAGTCTCCGGTCCAGGCAGGCTTTACAGATGTCTCAGGAGCTTTTTGTCTTCCCTCTTCGTGAAAACCCCCTATGGGACCTCTCATAGCCAGGCTGGGGACTTCCCCGTCATGCTTCACCACTGTCCGGGTCCCCCAACTGTCTCTAGGGATCTGCTCCCAGCCCAACACAACCCATCTCCCTTTTGGGGCTACAAAACCCATCTCTGCTCTGGTCTTTACAGAGAGGGGAGGGAAGGGCACGCCAAAGGCCAGCTCGCTCCACGATGTGTCACCAGCTATTGTTATTTTGGTCATTCACCCAGGCGATGAGAGCTGATAGCCACACACAGGCCGTAGTGAGTGAGTCAGTGCGGGTGGCTGCAGCTGAGACCTCATCCTTTCACACCCTGTCCCCTCCCCTTGCCTACATGTCATGGCTAAAATTAGACAGGGAGCTCTTCTCCTCTGTGTGTAGGAATGTGTGTGTGTTTGGACTCTGCCCAGTGCTCCTTGGGGCCTGGAGCGGGACTACAGTAACACAATCGTAAGAAAATGTTGCAGAGGCTGCAGCCAGTGTGGCAAAGGTGGCCATCTGCCTTCACCGATGGGTGTCTTGAAAGCAATTCACAGGAAACCATTCCCAGAGGGTAGCCAGGCCCAAAGGCTGAGTTACCACCATTGCTACCATCTCCATCATGGCAGGAAGAGCAAGTGGCCTTTGTGAAGCAGTGGGAGAAAGGGGTGGGGAGGACACATGAGTGAACCTGTCCATCCCCAAAGTTGCTGAGGATTGCATTCAGTCCTTTTCTCAAAACACCAGAGGGGAAAGGGAGCTGGAGATACCCAGGGCAGGCAGGAAGTGTTCACCCGGGTCAGTCCTCTCCCCCCTCAAAACTGGCAGCTGATGCAGGATGGAAGGTTCTGCCTCGTTCCTTACACAGGATATCTACGAATCCTTTGGAATTCCCACTGCTGAGAAAGAGCCAGCAGCCACTAGCAGTCAAGCAGGTCTCAGCACTGTCACAGCCTCAGGGCAGCCATGCTACCGGCTGCAGAAGGTCCTCTAGGAACAGGCCCCAGTCCCTAAGACTCCCTTACTTGGACTGGCAGGATGTTTTATTAAAGAGAAAATTAAAACTAGTCAATCACGCAGAGCAAAGTAGCCTGGTAAGAGATCTGCATGGTTCCTCCTCAGCCCCATCTCCTGCCAAGGAAGCTTAGTATAGAATCACAGAATAATTTAGATAGGAAGAGACTTTAAAGGGCATCTTGTTGCAACCCCACTATCATAGTCAGGGACACCTTCCACTAGACCAGGTTGCTCAGAGTCCCATCCAACTTGGCCTTGAAAACTTCCAGGGAGGGTTCAAGCTTCCAGCTTGTCTCCAACTGCCCCATGCCCACCCTGCCCACCCTGCTCTTCCTGTTCCCCATGGTCTATGCACAGCAGAGACTCCTGCTGACCACTTGCTGCTCCTCACAGTCACCACGATCCTATCTCCCTCCCGGCAGGACCTGGACTTACAGATGGAAACAGCCTGGAGGGGTGAGCATGGTAGACTTCAGGTAGCCCCAAAATCCCTGCCAAATCAATCTGACTACCAAGAGACCAGGTCAATAATTCTCCAAGTCCCTGGAAGCAGTGGGAGCAGAAAGCCTAAGAGCCCCCTCCTCAAGTTCAGTCATGCAAACCTTGCTGCCATTCTCCTCCTACCCCTGTGACTCAGTAAGCCCTCAGCCTGTTAACATGCAGAAAGGCGACCATGGGTTGTGATAGAGACCATTGGCTCCCTGTGCTGCTGTCACAGGTTTCAGTCTGCTGTGTTCAAGCAGAAACCACTGCTCCAGGCCAAGAAGCTCCCCAGGCCCACGCAGCCCTGAGCAAGACCTTCCATGTGAGGAGATCCTGGTCCCACGCACCTGAAACCACACCACAAGCAGCAGCCCCTGCAGGTGTCTGCAAGGGGGAGAACTGCTCAGCATCCCTGAGAAACCCAGTCCCCAGTGATCTCTCTACACCACAAAGCCTGGGACAGGAAAGACGCCTCCCAAGCCTTCATCATGACCCTGTGACTAAGCAAAGCACATGCTGACTTGCTACACGAGTGGCATTTGTTAGTTTAACTGTGACCCTGGTACTGCTATCACGTCTAACCTTTGGTTTCACTTTTTCACCTCGTGGCAGCAAGTGATGAAGTCTTTTTCTCCCGCACTTCACATCAAAATTCAAGTAACTCCTTTTAACCATGTTAAATCTATTATTTCTTGGCTTTGCTGAATGTCAGCTTGTCCCACTGCAACAAATGGGAGGGCAGGAGGAAAAGTTGTTTTTTTTTTCTTTTCCACCCTTTTTGTTCTAAATGCCCTCAGCATATCTGCTCTTATGGGCTTCCTTTTCTTCTTTCATCTTAACATCTGCCAGCAGCACTGATGGGCTTTTTTCTCCCATCATCCTTCAGAGAGGGGAAGAAGCAATGCCTGTGCAGAGACCAGACCACTGTCCCCCTTCCTGGAACAGACTAGCACTTTAGAACAGACCAGTAATGCAGGGCTGCCTTACTCTGCTTCCCGAGTTTCCCTGCTCCTCCTCCTATGCCCACAGAGACACTGGGTGCTCCAGAGACCTGCAGTGTGGGAGGAGTTAACCAGGCTCCAGGTGCAGAAGTTGGGTGGGTGCCATTGTGAGGCTCTGAGTGCTACCAGGACACACAAGCCTATGCAGTGGGGAGCTGGCTGACAGCTGCCTTGGCTGGAGGCTTGCCTCTGAGCATCAGCCAGCCCACGGCAGCAGCTGACCAGTTTAAGTCATCAAGCTCACCAGCCACTTCAGCCACAGCAGCATAAAAATGCTCTATGAGGATGCTTTGCCAAACCCTTCCTTGCAGAAGGGAGGAAAGCAAAACCAGCGATGAGTCAAGGCCAGCAACCCTGCAGAAGGGACATGTCACAACATCCAGCTGAAGGCAGCTGCATGGAAAGGGCTGGAGTTGCATAGCAGAGCACCAGAGCTCTGAAGAGCGACCGTGCCCTCTGGTGTTCAACCCACGGCTCTTTGGACCTCTCCAAAACCCATCCACCTCCCCTCTGCAGAGCACTAACTGGCCACACTGCCTCTTGCTCCCAACACCTCTAACCACAGGACCCTCAAGCAGCCCTGTGACACAAGACTTTTGTGTTTACAACATCAGACAAACAAGAGACTGAGTGGCAAACTCAGAAAGGTCCAAAAAATGCCATGCAGAGAAACTGTATAGCAGAAGACAGGAAGAGCAGTAAGGGTCTTCCACTATGGCACTCACACACATGCAGCCAAATCCTGACCAGGCTGATGTGCTGCTCTGCTTAGATCAAGGCATAGGGAGCCTGGGATTGGAACCTGGGACTTGTCTTTACCTCCACATCTCCTCAGGAGCACTTGTGAGTGAGGTATTGGCTAGCCCCAACACCACTGCTAGCCTAGGAACTGGCTCCCACACAGCAGCTACATCCCAGCAATGGTGATTGTTTTTCCACCATTTCTGGCAGTCACAGCCTTACTGAACTTCAGACTGCTTCAGCTAAATTTTATTATTTATTATTATTTAATTTAGTCATTTGGCTAAACCACCATTAGTGCTGTCACCTTAGTTCTTCCAAGCACTCAGTACACACTGGGTCTAGGTGCTCATGCCCACAATGGCTAGGACAGAAGAGGAAGAGCTCAACTGACCTTCAACCCAAAGTCCAGCAAAACAGAAGCTGCCATGTTAGTCGAGCAAAGTCCAGCAGCAAGCTGCCCTCTAGAACAAAGTTAGTGACACAGGTATGAGGCAAGCAGCCCAGCTTGCGGTGGCCTTGGTTAGCAGAGACACAAGAGGCTGAAGTGGGGTGAGATGTGGGTGGGAGGGAGAAGAGCTCTTGAAAAGAAACGTTGCAGCAGCTGCTGGGACTGCACAGCCTGTGCAAGCCAATAAAAATACCACATACTTATACACCGCTGGCCGGTGCTTTATCCTCCTGGATCCCCATCGGTTGGGCTGGCTGCCCTGCAGACAAGGGAAGACACCTTTGTGGGGCAGGTGGAGTCTAGGGACACAAAGAGAGTGGTCAGCAAGCCATGAACACGCCCGGCTGCTCAGCACACAGCACTATCCTCCCTCACCCCAGTGCCATCTCTCCACCACACATGCTCTCCCCTTGCCTTGGCACTTGCAGATCCCAGGGGCTCCAATGGCACCTGTGCCACTATCCATGCTGTCAGCCATGGAGGTCAATGCAGGAAACGTGCCCATGAAGCTGGAGTCAGCAATGCTATTTTTCCCTTAAGAGCCACTCAACAAACATGAAGTGCCACACTCCTGCATCTGGGATACTAACCCAGCCCAGTTCAGAGTCACTTCCAGCCCAACCCAGCTGGCTTCAAGAGGGCACAAACTCAGGGACTGCTGCCAGGCTGGCACTGAAAGAGAGCCCTGCTTCCCTTCCTCCTTTCCCTGTGCTGCCCTGGTTCCTGGCTGCCTTCCTTCACCTCAACCACTGGGTCCGGCCATAGATTTGAATTTCAAATAAATCATGAAGGCACTCTCCAAACCTTGCACGGAGGAGCATTGTTTGGGCAGGGCAGAGCAGTTCAGATACTCCCAGTCCTCTGGCCCCTGTGCATGGGCACCAACCTATGGAGTCCCAACTACCATCAGCCAAGGGCCGGGTAGCAAAGCTCTTGGTGACCCAGTGCAGATGGGAAGCACTCCTGGGACCCCTCTGACACTCACCCCACCACATCTGCTCCCTCACTCATTCAAACAACAAGAAAACTTGTGGGCAGACAACGTTGTTCGAGCCCAGGTGGGGGATCCTCAGCAGCAGCCTCTGCCAGAACATCTCCCGGCCCCATGCCAACCTGCAATCCTGCCAGGAGCTGTACTGGGGAGCAGGATACCTCCTTCCATGCATCCCGGCAGCTCTCACAGGACAGGAGCCCTGTAGCTTCATAATCCTGTCATCTGCCAGCCTCACAAGGGTGCAAAATCTCTGCAGAAAACACCCACCCCACCCTCCGCCACATTTCAGCAGTGGCAGCTGCCATGTGCCAGCTGCCAGAGTGCCCCACGCCATGTCCCCTTGTGTGGTGACCTCGAGCCTGGGCAGTAAGAGGCTTAGCCCAGGATCTGAGAGGCTCCTGGCCAGAGCCAGGGTGGCAAGGCAAGATGATGTACAGATAATCTGACCAAGTGGGAACTTCACACAGAGGGGACGGCACGTGGCTGTCTGCATAGTCCCCTGCTCTCTCTCTTGGATGGCTACAGGCCATGGCTGGAGTCTGGGAGCTCAGGGGGAGGCTCCAAAACATCTCAGGTACTTTTACCCCGTGATTCTCTACCCTAGTCCTGTTGGGGAGTCCTGCCCTAGAGCAGAGGTGGGGCCCTCCACAGCCAGGGGGAGCAGGCAGCAAGGAGCTCTCCTGCTCTCTGGCTCTGGATCCACACCTGGGCTGACAATGGCAAGCGAAGGACAAGCTGCCCGGCACACACGTTTCCTGTGGAAGCCAAGCTGCACCAAAACAAGGGGAAAACCTTCTGCAAGAAGGCTCTATGTTAGTTGCCCTGACTTCCTGGGCCAGCCAGCTGGGACACATGACTTTCTTCAAAGCCATAGCATGTGCTGGAGCAGAGGCTGCTCCAGCCCTGCAAAGAGATGAAACGCTGCTGTGAAGCAGGGAAAGGCTGACAGGGTGAGTGGAGCTGGGGAAAGGGTAAACACTAAGCTCCTGCCTATTGGTGCTGGGTGGGATTTTCACACTCTGGCTGGGTGCCCCCACGTGGAGCTGGAACTAGAGCCTGCCACAAGCTGGCATCCTGCAGTAATGTCAGGGGGCCAGCAACAGCCCATGAGACACACTAAAGCAATCTCCCACCAACACAGGGCACATGGAAGACAGGGCAGCAGCCAAAGGGTGGGACTACCTCCAGCCAGACCTCTGTCTGCTCCCAGAGTGGGGCTTTCCTACCAGTGACATGTACCTGCCACCCTACACCCACAGCTTGGGCAGCATCCTGCAATCCCCCCGGAGACAGGTCTCCAGTTCTCACAGCTGGGCAGGACTTCTCTGAGATGGGGCATGCTTAGTTCATTTCCCCAGGCCCTGAACCACTGGGAAGGGCTGACAGCCATCAGATGGGCAAAGGCTCAGCCAGGCTATTTCTAGGTGCAGGAGCAATGGTCACAGGTAGAAACTGGAACTGGCAGCCTAACCCAGACAACACAACCCGCCCCTGGCAGCCAGGGCTGAAACAGAAGGCCTATTAACTCCTACTGTCTGGGACAGCATGGAGTGGGGAAGAGATCCTCTAAGCTCCTCATCCTGGCACAATGAGGAAGAGCTTTCCTGGGGGGCAGAGCTCACAGTTAAGTACAAAATTAGCACCCTAAGTCATCAACCCCTAAACTGCAGGCAGGAGGAGAACAGCACTGGGTCTAACACATATGTCCAGTGTGGACAGGACTCCATCTTCACTGGGCACTGGCCTAGCCAGCACAGCCTCACTGCTTGCCTTGGCAGAGCTTCACCCTCCACCTGGCATCCTGATGGGGAGAAGAAGAAAGCCTCCCAGCTCTCAAACACAGACTGCAGCTGCTGCTGGATCTGCAAGCTGCAACAGAAACACAGAGTATTACTTTTGTATTACTGGAGAGCTGGCCTAGGGAAAGCTCTTGAACTCAGGATTGCAAAGACAGAACTACTTATTATCCCCAGAGTCTGGTGCCAGCTCAAGAACCAGCAGGACAGGTTTCCCCTATTTCCATGTCTAGCCCATGTTGCTGAGCCAGATCTTCACCTGAGTCCCTACCTCCAAAAGTCTCCAGTAGAAGCCATTCACCTCCTCCCAGTACCCCATCTCTTCTAAAAAAGACTGATTGTGGACCCAAGAGTCAAGGAGTCTTAGCCTGCAGCCTTCACTCTACTCTTGAACTCAGGATCTTAAAGTCAGCACTGGTTTAAAAGAACCAGCAAGCAAGCGAATGCATGGCTGAGAGATAACTCAGGAGCTTCAGCTCACAGTCACCTGGGAAAAAGAAAACAGAGCTCAACTAAGAGCAGAGCTAAATTTAGAAGTATTGCCAAGTCTCTGGGGAGACTGTCTGCTCCCCAGGCACTGCACAATGATGAGTGAATGAAATCCTACACTGTGTCTCCCACCACCTGCCAGAGCTCAGGTTGCCTTTCGTGACAGCATCGCCCCCATTGCAGAGGGCTGGCCTCCCCATACAAGCATCTCCTTAGTCCCTAAGAGGACTCACACAATCAAACAGCTCTCTAACTCTCCCAGCTTGCACCACCCACAGCTCTGCCTCTCCCCTCTCAACACTGTATCCTTGCAAAGACCTCTGCCTGCTCCCAGTGCCTGGCTGTCATCCTATTGTTTTTGTTCCGAGGAGAAAAGTGGTCCATCCTCCCTCCTTTCAGCCCCTTGAGGAGATTACAGGGTTTCCTGGAAAGGATGCTCCAGCTCCTAAGAAGATTAGTGGAAGGTGTCCCTGCCCATGGTGGGGGGGTTGGAATGGGATGATCTTTAAAGTCCCAGCCTAAACCATTCTATGATGCTATAATTAAAATCCTGACACCTTCTCTGAGCAGGCACATGTCAGCCCCTGCTCTGATCTTGGGAGCACAGAGGAGCTGCCAGTGGGTGCCTGGGACTGGAGAGACAAGGCAGGTGGCAGGAAGGATCCACACTACAGAGGACCTCAGCATCTGGAAGCAGTCAGACCCCCCATGCTGATCCTTCCCTGCCCTATCCCGACTGTGAGCTGGCAGCTGCCCCAGCCTGGCTCTGTGGTGAGGCTGCACTGGCTGCCAACAGGTACAGCTACTCAGCATGCCCAGGTCTTTATTTTTCCCCCCGTTGAGAAAAAAGTCCCTGAGCAGCCCCACAGGAGGTCAGGCCCTGAGCAGAGATCACAGATCAAACTGAGCAGCAGAAACAACTCTTTTGGCACATCGCATCTGCCCTGCAAACAAGCTCAAGTGTCACTGCAGAGGACAGCTGGGGAGTCCCACAGGTGACACTGGCCCAGGCCCAGCTAAAGCCACCCATCCGTCACCTCTGAGCCGGGCGGGGAGCAGAGGCTGGAGGGTTTCAGAGCTACAGGCAAACAAAATCTGTATGCATGGAGGAGAAGGAAGAAGATTGCTCAACAGCTAGCTGGCAGCAAGGTGCCTTGTGAAAAAGCTTGTCCCGAGGGAAGCACTGCTCTCAGCCTGCCAGCCTGCAGAGCACAAACCTCAGGCACCTCACTACCATATGGTCTTCCCCCGGCGTACCTGGGGCTTACCCCACAGCATAGCCTCTCTACTGCACCTGCACAGGGGAAAGTGGGCCCAAGGGCCAGCAGGTTTGAGGGCACCCCACACACAGTAGGGATGGGGAAGGTTGGGCTGCTGTCCCAGTGGCATATTGTTCTCAGCTTTCACATAGGTGTAAGCATCAAGCTGCAAGAAAGACAGTGAAAAGTGACGTCCCAGAAAGATGTAGGCGGGCGCTGGGCTCAGTTTCTCGAGTGCCGTTTACCCACAGGCTGTGCCACCCACAGACCTTTCCTGGGGCAGTGGCAAGCACCCCCAGGCTCATGTGCAGGCTCCAGCACAAAGGTCACAGCCAAAAACTTGGTCCCATGCTGTCTGCTGGACTACCATCTGCCATCTGCCCCACTGCTATCGCACCAGCCATTACACATACTTCCTTTGAAGTGGGATTTGTTACAGAAGCTCTGAAGCCCCCAGGGAAGATCCACTTCAGCTTCCCACTTCACTGGCACAGGGGCGAGCAAGAAACAGGCACTGTCCCCAGCACTTACACTCCCCAGTTCCTCCCTGGAAAGGGTAAACTGTGCAGTTCACTCACAGCACAAGAAACAGGGCACCTAGAAAGGCAATTTAATCCTAACCACGTCTTATCTGATCAGCCCCAATCTCTTTATCAGCCCAATTAAAAGAATTACCCATCCATGGCCCGGATGCATGTATTGTGCACTTGTCTCTGTCGGCTCTGGAGCCAATTACTCCACCCTCCTGTAAGGCAATTATAAGGTACAAAAATAAGCCTGCTTGCAAAACACGGGACTAATGTACCACCAAAGGCCGGACCTTGGGAGCTCACCTTTCTGTTGCTTCAATTCCCCTAAGGGCTCACCTGCCCTGGGGACAAGACAGGCTCTCTTGCCATTTTGTAGACCCCTGCCTCCCCATGGCTTGTCTCCCAGTGTTGCTGCAGGCAGAGTCCAGCACTGGGTGTCCACCTCAGGAGACCTCTCTCCTTGAAGCCAAGGCTTTCCAGAAACCCCCTCGTGCCAGTGAGCAAATTCCTCTCCATTACCTAAGCTTCCTCTTGACCTGTTTCCCAGCCACACAAACTCTGGGTAAAGCTCAGAGTAGAAGAGGGTGCAAATTTCCTCACTTGATGGCTGTTGGAAAGCATTTGGGGAGCAGGGGCTGGCTGTACTTCTTGACAAAAGGAAGCGTAGCACAGCCTTTCCTTGTAATTCCCTCAGAAGAGGTGAAGAAACTTCATGTCATCCTCTGCTCCAACACTCAGGTGGGCATGAATTCAGTGGTGTGCAGCCAATTATCCTGCATGACTTCCCATCCAGTCCACCTCCCACTGGCATCTGTGGGAGCCTTCAGTCTCAGAGGTCCATGGGAATCTCTCCTCACTACCCTGCAGCTCTGGCTGCTGCATTCATCACCCTGAGCCAGAAGGAACTGGGTCCTTCCATCAGCAGCAGAAGGGCAGGAATGCACCAAACAACCCAATGGGCATTTCCAGCTGTCCTGGCGGGCCAGCTGGCCTCCTCCAGCTCTTCCTGCCCATCCCACTTTGCCTCTCCCCATGTGTTCACACTTCCCCTTGGCTCTGATCTCCACTGCAGTAACAGCAGCCTGAAGCCCCAGGAGTCAGAGGGAGATGCCACACAGTACTGGGAACAGGCCAGAGACTGCCAGGAGCTCAAGGCAGCCACTGCCGACAGCTCTGAAACCAGAGCAGAGAACACCGCTCTGTGGTGGAGTGACCTTGCAAGCCATCCACTCCCAGGTCCAGCTTGGCTGTGGAGGTTGAAACTGGGGCCTTTCCCCTCCCTTCAGCATGTGTGGTACAACCCTGGTGGCACTGCATTCTGCTTCAACTGCTCCCATATGCCAAAAATACTCACGAGACATACAAAGTTTGTCACGGGGCCACCAACACGGCTGGGGGCAAGAGTTGTCAAGTACAAGGACAGGATGAGATAATGGGGCAGTTTAGCCTGCAGAAAAGTTTGAGGGGAAGCATTTATTACCATCTTCAGCAACCTGATGGGAAGGTACAGAGAAGATTTGGGTCGGATGCTGCTCAGACGTGCAGAGTGACAACCAGAGAGAGAGCAGGCACAGGTTGCAACAAGAGAAACTGAATAGTTATTAGAGGAAAAAAATTCCCGAGTAGCTGAAGCGTGGGAGTGGGTGTCCATGGAAGCTGTGTTCTCTGCGCCCTGGCAACACTCATAACTCAACATCAGTAGCCTGATCAAATTCGACACTGCTTTGAGACAGCAGTGTGGACCAGGTGATCTCCAGAGGTTCCTTCAGACCTCGGTTATTCAGTGTTTCCAAAGACCTCCGGATGGCAGAGGTACCAAGTTCTAGTACTTCCACGTACTTCGCTTACACGGTCCAACTCCCCACGAGGCTAACAAAGAGCCTAAGGGAGGCACAAGGAGCCCAGCTGGCTCTGGGAAGGATGCATGCGAAGCCGGGATCCCGGCCGGCAGCACGGGACGAGCACAGTCATCCGCGGCGCGGCAGGACGGCCAGCGTCGCAGGCGAAGCACGGGACAGGCGTGCGGGGATGGACACAGGCGGTTCTGGGCGGGTGGAAGCGAATCCCCCAGGGACGAGACTCCGACTCCACGGGGAGGACAGCGCGCGCAGCGAGGGCAATGCTCCCCAACTTCCCATCGCTCGTGCCGAGAGCTCGAAAGGAGGGAAAAGCAAACTCACACCGCTCCATCCCCACGCTCCGTCCCGCATCCCCCTGCAGCTGCGCTCAGCCGGGGTCAGCCCCTCGACCAGGCCTGGTGTGGCGGCTGCTGACGGCCCGGCGGCGGGAGGCTCCTCGGGAGCCGGTGCTCCGCCACCTCCGTTCCGGATGCTCAAGCCGCCTACAGCCAGCCCTTGCCCGGGAGCCTAACTCCCTCCGGCCCCGCTCCGCCGCCAGGTGCCAGAGTGGCGGCGCAGGCACTACCCGGAGCTCGCCCGCCCGGCGGGACCCACCGTCTTGCCGCCCTGCCCGCCCGGTGCTCACCTGCGCCCGAAGAGCTTGAGGCCAGTGAAGCGCTTGTTGCTGTGGCGGCGGCCCAGCAGAGGCGGCGGCGGCGGCCCCCACTCGGGCTCGGCGCCGCCGGACGCCCCGGAGGAGTCGGCTGTGGCGGTGTCGGAGGAGGCGGCGGAGGGCGAACTGCCGGACGGCGAGGGCCGAGCCGCCTGCATGACCCAGCTCAGGGCTCGGCGCCACCGCCNNNNGTCGCCGAGGCCAGCACTGAGGCTCTCACCCAGCCCGGCGAGCGCCTGTCCCGCTTCTCCCTGAGCCCAGCGACACCGTGGCCTGGCGGCCGCTGGCTCAGCGGGCAGCAGCAGGGGCTGGCCTACTCGCCATGGCTGCCAGTCCAGGCAAAGAGCAGATCTCCCAGCCGTCCTTTGCTGGGAAAATGTGCCGGCCGCAATGGCAGCTTCCCAAGGGTGCAGAGCCAGGCGGAAAGTCGGGGCTGCGGGGGCTGCCAGGACACGGCCCAGGCTGCCCGACACACGGTGCTCCTGCCGACGTTTAACACCCTGGGGCCGGTCCCACTGGTAACGTCCAGCACCAGCCGTTTCCAGGAGGGCTCGTGGGGATGGGGACACACTTTCCGGCTTCCGAGAAACCGACAGCCCAGGCAAAGCCGGGCCGGGCCGCTGCGCTCACAGGCTCGGCGTCGAAAGCGCTCGCGCGGCCCTCACATCCTGGCTCGGAGCTTGTGCTGCGCAAGCCCAGGCACCAAGAGAAGAGGAGGGGATTGCGGGCAAGGCGCTGGGCGAGCGCAGGAAGCCTTCCCCCCAGCTCCCGAATCGGGGGCTGCCAGCGCCCGCCACAGCACCTGAGCCCCCCAACAATAAGAGGAAGGCGGCAGAGCCCAGCTCAGTGGGTACCTTATATCTACGTCCCCCGGAGGGCTCTGGGGAACGTCCCAGGAGCGATGCCGCCACATCTGCCGCAGTGTGAGCTGATGTGCTCAGCCAGCCCGGGGTTCACTCTCGCTCTTCCTCCCCCGGCAGCCGCTTTCCGGAGTCATCCCGAGGGCAGGTCCCTGGCAGTGCTCCGCCGCCCGCCCGGGGCCGCGGCTTTGTTTGTGGAGGAACCCTCCACCTGGTTCCTCTCTCTGCACTTCCTGGAAGTGTGAGGGCGGCTGTCATCGCAGCCGGCTGCG
This sequence comes from Notiomystis cincta, assembly GCA_013398075.1. Taxonomy (NCBI): domain Eukaryota; kingdom Metazoa; phylum Chordata; class Aves; order Passeriformes; family Notiomystidae; genus Notiomystis; species Notiomystis cincta. Next base: position 70,327 of record VZRX01019775.1, read on the forward strand.
CGGCCTTCTTCCCACGGCGCTGGCCACCTCCTCTGCCGAGTCCTCTCCGGCGAAGCCTCGTGCGCACCCTCGGCAAGCAGGAGCACGTCCTGGCACGCTGGGCTGCGCGCCGAGGAGCCGCACCTCCCTGCCCGGGTGCTTCTTTGAATGCCCCCAGACTCGAGACGGCCCCGTCTCCCGAAGCTGCCCCAGCACACCAGGCCGTGTTGTCCTCCTGCCACCCAGCCTCTGCCGTGCACACCCTTACTCTGCAGGGCACCACAGCGCTCACAAGCCCTGGGTCTGTGTCCTTCCTGTGTGGCAGGTCTGAAAACAACCTCCAGCATCTGCTCACTTTGCACTGGAGTTCATTGAAAAAATGCTTTGATAAACCAGGAATGGGCAGTGTGAAAAGCAGAAGCATCGATGAGGCTCCCGTCAGCCTCCAAAGAATGGAGAAACAGCCTGACATCCCCCAGTCTGGGGTGACACAGCCTGAGCCTGCAGACCTGGCCTGTCCCCACCTCCAAAAACCCCAGCTCTTCACAATGAGCGTCACATCTTCAGATGCTACTTGGTGTGCTCTGGCTCCAGGAAAGCTTCAGATCACCAAGAGGATCTGTGGACAGCTTCTGTGGGCCAGAGAAAAGCAAGCAAGCAAAGCGCTGATCCTGGCAGCCTGCACAGATGGCATTTCTAAAGGGGCACATGGTCTTACTTTAAACTCCATCATCAAAAGGAAAAAAAAAACATTGGCAGACCTTGATCTCACCAGGCAAGCTCTGAAACTGAACACAACCCACTGCATTAATTACTGTGCAGAGAGAGGAAAAGGCAGGTCCTGGATGCCTAACTCCAGCTCACAGATCAGGGAGGGGAGAGTTTTGTTATTGTGGAAAGGGTTCGTCATCCCCGCTGCTTTGCATGCCATGATGGGTTAGTTGCAGTTTCTCCCTGCCTGCAGACATTTCCCTTTCATGTTTTGTGCTCTGTCTCGTGGTGTTGATGTCTAGTCCTCTTACTCAGGAGCATCAGGAGTACTGGGGTTTGGTGGGGCTGTTGGAGAAGTAACACGCCCTGCCCTGGGTCCTTCACCATCCTCTGTGTGCTATGTCCGTGTGTCCTTTCACACTTCTGTCCCTTGAGCTCGGTGCAAAACTGTGGAGGAACCCCTAGAAATCCCAGTCCTGGCTGTTCTTGGTCAGGAGACCAGAGGAGACAGACCCTACTGCACAGGCTTCTCTGTAGGCAGCACAGAGGGATGGGCAACGCTGTGCTGGATGTCACTGTGAACTGGCACCCTTGTCTTCATGCTAGTTTGTGCAGCACCCTGGTACAGAAAGGATTAAGCTGCCTGCTTCAGCCAAACTCAGCAAGATACCTGCCTGTGGAATTCATTGTGAGCAGGGATCAGATAAAGGAGGGAGTGGTCAGGGGAAGGGATGGCTCTTGGTTCATGGATCCCAGCTCTCCCCACCCAGCAGTGTTTGGATGCAGGTTGGCATTGTCCCTAATACTGGTTAGTGCTCCTAACAACCTCCCTGCTGGCCTGCTCAGGGAGTCCCACCCCATGGTCCCCCTGCACACCCACACCACATGCAAGGCTGAGGCTGAGCCTGTGGTTGTGGGGACAAACAGGGGAGGGAGGCTGTGTTCTGGTGCCTCAGGGAGCTGACCTGGCTTGCCTGATGTGGAAAAAACACAGCAGGAGGAAGGGCAGGAGCATCCCCTCTGGCAGCAGCAGGATCTTGGGTCAGTTTAAGCCAGGGAGTGTGTCTGGTTTAAGATGGGGCTTGGGGCTGCATTATGCCACCCCTCCCTGGCAGTGCTGCAGGTATGTCCCTACACAGCCAGGCTGTACCCACAAACTCCCTGTCTGTCCAAAACTGTCTCTTGGGATGTTTCTATCTCCTATTATACACAGTCCCACATCTACTTCACCACTGCCTTGCACATAGGAACATCCAGAATGAGAGCCAGAATGAGAGTGAACACACACCAGCACTGTGTACAAAGCACAGGGTGATGCCAACTCCAAATCCATCCCACCCCTGTGCCATGCACTGGAACCTGTGTTGGACAGTGAGGCCCAGCAGAGCTTGTCCCTGGTTCTGGAGAGTCAGGGCAGGGCATAGTGAGACACTTGCTTGTCACCCCTAACCAAGGTCTGTGAGGAGCCACCTGCTCCTTTCTAGCACTTCCCTCTGGCTGTGCCACCCATCTCCTTTCCCCTGCTGCACAGAGGGATGCAGAGACAGATGTCTCTGTCAGAGTAAAGCGGGCTTGGCTTGCTGGAAACGAATGGGAATTTGATTATGCTGCTCTGCAGAGCAGGGCTAACACGATTAAAAGGCCAGCAGGCAGGACTCAGAGGAAGGAGATCCCCTCCCTGTCCCTTTCTCCCTGTTGACAGTGGAGGCTCTCCTTTCCTCCTTCCTCAGCCTCTGCGCTGCTCAGGCTGTCCTGGGACTTCACAAACATCCAGAGTCCAGATCTGAAGACAAAAGGAAGAGAAGATAGCAGAGAGTTGCAACCGTCTTCCCCTGGGCCTCTCAGGGCTCCTACCTCCCTCTCTCCAACAGCTCCTGCCAGCTCTCCCCTCTGGCCTTCCTGCTCTATGACCAAGCTCCCTTGCTATTTACATTACAAAGCAGCCCCCTCTGCTCCACTCTGTGGTTATATTTAGCTCCCTGGCACAGAGCAGCCTGTGAGTTGCATTAGCTGCGTCCTATCTGCCAGCCGTGGACCACGCTGAACAGCCGAGGTGCCTCACATCTCCCTAGCAGGGACAGGAGCTGGCTGGGGGGGCACAGAGGGACACAGGACTCCTCTTCCCGCTGCCAGAGGTGCCTGTGTGGAGCCCTGTGGTGCGTGGGCTGGTTCGGGTGCTACCTTGTTACCGAGAGCCGGAGGGAAGGCATCTGACACCTGGCACGTCCCCGCCCCAGAGACAGAGCCTGTGGAGAGCTCGTACAGGAGCTTTTGTGCACTTGTGGTTTCCTTTCTGAGTAAACACCTCTCTGGGCTGGGTTGCTGGGAGCAGTGGCAGTGACAAAGGCTACTGCTGCAAGCATCACCTTGAAAGCAATGATGAAATTGAGAGGGAGCCCACAACTGCCCAGGAGAGGTTGCAGGGTGCTGCTGCCACCACCTGTCCTGGGCCTCTCTGGCTCCAGGTCGGCTTTCCCTACAGCAAAGTTCTGCCAGGCTCTAGCTTGCCTTATTGCTGCTGGAGCTACCCTACTCTGCGAGCTAGAGATGATCCTGCCCCACCACAAAACCTTGGCAGAGATGCTCAAGGCAAGCAGGAGCTGACTGTGGACTCCCCTTGGTCGAAGTGACTGTCCAGGGATTGAGGCACACAACCCTGGTGCTTGCTCCTGGTTTGCTGTGGTGACAGAGGGCATTAGGTCCTTCTGGCATTGCAGAGGCACCTCCCTACTGGGAAAATTGTCCCAGAATGTGCAAATCTGGTGCACAAGCCAGCATCATTAATAAGTTTGGCACGAAACTGCTACTCAAAGCCCTAAATATAACCTGAGTGCTGAGCTCTCTTCCACCCGCCCAAGGCGCCTGCATACACCGTGGCAGCTATTTATGGAAGGAACTTTATTTCCATGGGATTAATATAATTTCTGCTCATTTCAAAATCTTTATATAGCAGCCTATGCTGCCTGCCCCTCGTGATGACTAATGGGTCCCAGCAGGAGCAAGCAGGTTGGCAGCAAGGGCACTGGGGCCTCCAACCTTCAGCTGACATTGAGGATACCTGTGATGCCCACAACCCATGGAGAAGTTCTCCAAACTCTGTACCAGGTCTCAGTAAGCGTCTCCAGAGCTGGACAGCACAGCAAGGGGATTTCTGTCAGCCCCCAGGACTTCTCATGCTGCAGGAGGGGTGCATGGTGGAAGGTTTGCCCACCTCTGGGTAACAGTTCCATCACCACCTGACCTGCCGAGGAAGCAGCCAGACCTGAAACTATATGAGCGTCACAGGACAGAACAAGCAGTTTTCCACCCCCAGACACTTCCTCTCCCATTTCTCTTTTCTTTTGCTTGGCTGTCCAAAACACAGGGTGGAGGAAGCAGCTCATCCCAAGCACCATCTCTTCTTTGCTGCTGGCCTGCACATTGCTGTGGCATTCCCTCCAACCTCTCAGAATCCTCCCTTCTGCAGTTGGAATTGGACAGGGCAAAAGTCCCTTGCAAAGAGACCCCTTGTGAGGGTTGTGTAGGACAGAGGGACTTTGTGTAAGGGCAGCACAGGCTGGAGCATGTCAACTGAGCCACCTGCTTGGGGCAGCTGGGGTGGGATGGGCAGGGTGTATAAAATCCCTAGCAACCTTAGATAATTCTGGAACAAATTCAGGTTGATAATTTAGGTGGCAATATGGTCCCTTTGTCCCCTGGGGGGCTGGAAAATTGCAGCTGGCTAATCTGTTCATAAAACGTGCTGTGCACATCTGGAGAAGACAGCTAAGAGGAGAAAATCCTGCTCTGCTTGGCACAGTAATTCCTCATCCTCGGTGGCATCAGGGCAGAGACCCTCCCAGCTCTGCCTGGTGCCTCAGTGACCAACCCTGGGTACAGAATGAGGACCAAAAGGGCTGCACATTGCCCCAGATCATGGCAAGGCTCAGGGACACAGGGCACCTGGGGAGGTCTCTGCCACCCTGGCTCCTGCTTGCCACCCACCACACGAATAACAAGTGCTGAGGATGAGTCAGCTTCAGGGCCCCTCCTGCTCTGCAGGCACTAATAAGGTTTCCCATTAGTTCCCATTACTACTGTATTAGAGAGCAATTTGCTCACAGCTTGCACTGAAGCTCTTGCAACGGGGGGAAAAAGGGCTGCTGTAAATGTAGGAGTGCAGATGGGGGGTGAGCGACAGCTCCTGCCCAAAATCTTCCCCCTGGCAGAGCTCTGCACCCCAGGGTCCCCAAGGCCCAGACCAGAGGCAGGAGAGCTCATCTGGCCTCTGTCTGCCATGGCAATGGGCATGGCACCAAGATCCTCCATGTCAGTTTTCCACCTGCTTGTAAACTATGTGGCACTTGCTGAGCATGGCATGACATGGTGGTGTGGAGCTCAGAAGGACACAGACATCTCTGGGCCAAGTCAGGTCTGGAGAATGGTAAGAAGGCAGTTCCTGCCTTCTCCCCTCCTCTCAGTCCCAGACTCTCACAGCAGTCCAGGATCAGTCCTGCAATGCTCATGTTTACTCTGGGCAGGTACGGGGTCAAAGGATTTCTCCTCACTTACACCTGTAAGCCATTCTGCAAAGATGGGGGGTAGTAAATCATAGAAGTGCTTAAACATCCTCCTAGTGAAAGAAAGGGCAGGGTGGGACACCAGACCTTATTTGTTGTGACAGAAGAATAGAGCTGAAGTCGTGGAGATGCTGACCCAAGCAAGATTTCAGACATTATGGTTGGAGTTGGGAATAGGGACTCACCTGAGAATCACCATGCAGTGGCTCTCATAAGCCCCGTGGAAGCTATGAGAACCACTCTTCACCTCTGCCAGCTTTGCTTGGTGATAGCAGGGGTAGGTAAGCACAGGAGTTACAACAGAAGAGTCACACCAAAAACCAGGACAAATCTTCTCTTGCTGGAAGGTACCCCCAAAAAGGCCCAGACCACTGCCTAGGAGGCATCACAGCCCCAAGTTGGGAAGAGGGAGTTGGGTAAGGGGGCCTGCAAAGGTGATAATGAGACTGCCACGGCAGAGGGGGCTGTTGCATGCAGTGGGAGGGACTGGACTAAATGGTTGCCTTGCTTCTGTGCTGAGATAGTTTCTGGTGGGAATGTGCTGGTGGAAAGAGCCAACCCTGACACCATGGGAAGGAGATGCCTCAGGGACAGGCCACTCCAGTGCCCCAGCACAGCCCTGACACTTGGGGACCCAGGTGTTCCTACCTGTAGGAGACCTGCTTTCTGATGGCCAAGTGCAGGAACTGCTCCTCTGCCTCTGCCACGGCCACTGCTCCTCTCATCTCCTCCCAAGCTGGATCCATGCTGCGGAGGCCCAAGCGTTGTTCTCGCCCAGTGCTCTCCGTGTCTGCTGCTCCCCAGAGGCTTGCTGTGGCTCCCCTGGCCACCTCACCATCTCTCCTGGCAGGGGAGAAGTCTCTCCAGCTCCCGGGACCTTCAGCCATGCTGGAGTGAGTCTGTCTAGGCGAGGAGTCCCACTCTGCCCCAGAACTTCTTGGGCAGCCCGGTCTTGCCCCACAGGGTCCCACAGTGCTGGTCCTCTTCGCCTCCCCAGGGCCGTGGGACAATCCCAGCAAGGCTTAACTCCCTGAGGGAGCACAAGCACGAGGAAAAACAGTGTCCAACTTTTTGCAGTGGTATTTATTGGCCTCTTGATAGCAGCTTGAGTAGCTCAGATGCAGCAGCTCAGCCTCCTGCCGTCTCTACTGCCCTGCCGCTCTGAAGCGGAGGAATATCTGACACAAACCCGGAGATGTTGGTGCTGCTCCTCGGAGGTTCTGGCACGGTGAGAGCAGTGGGGAGGGAGTGGGGAACACGGCGTTTGCTGGAGAAGCACAGTCCAGGGATAGCGATGCTTGCAAGTGAGCGAAAGAGAGCTTGGATTGCCTCCTGCGAGGTCCCTCTGGAGCCAGGCACGTCCGTCACTGTCCCCGGCAGCAGCAGCAGGAGCAGGAGCAGCAGGGAAAGGTAGGCAGCAAGGAAAGTGCCTGTGCACAAAGCCTGGAGCAGCTCTCAAAAGACAAAGCAGAAAGTGAGCATGAGTGTGTGCTGTGTGTGTGGGGAGGGGGCTGCGGGGAGCTGCATCCAGCAGGCAGCCTGGTGTCACCTTAGAGACACTTGAAACTGGCACTTAACTCTTCCGAGTCTGGGAAGGCAGAGGAGGGTGACAACTCAGCCACCCCTCTCTGCCTGCAGACCAGCTGACACCCGCCTGCCTGCAAGGGCTGCTCAGGGAGCTGGGTCTCAGCCACTTGTCTTAACGAGACCTGCTGTCAGGTGAAGTCAGGTAGCCTGAAAACTGCATGACAGCAGCAGACCCAGCAGAGCAAAGTACCTGCTGTTGTGTCCAATCATCCAATAAGGATGACATCTGTCCAGGTACAGGGTCCCCAGCTGTGGACAGTGGTATCCAGCTGAGCAGAAGTATTGCTGTAGCATAGCCTTTGTCTTCCCACCTGGCTCACTCAGCTCCTTGTCACTTAGGGGGCTACATGATTCCCAATTTTTCCTTATTCAGGTCAATTTTTCTCCAATCTTGGCATCCAGAGGTAGAAATGCCCCTCTGTTCTCTGCCCACATCCATCAGAAAAGTTGCATCGTTTGTCCTGGGCTGAGACTGGGCTTTGTGACCCTAGTTGCAGCCCACCCTGGTGCTGTGGATGTCAGCTGGGGTAAGAGATCCGTACAAATCTCCCATATGTGCCTGATTTGTCCTGTCCCAGATTCACATGCTGTGCCTTTACCTGCTAGGCCCTGGAAAATTCAAACTTCTTGTTCTATAAGAGCCGTCCCCTGCATCATGGCGAGGTCCTGCAATCATGTATTTCATGAAGTGCACATTGCAGTCACCTGTACTCCCAGTGTTTTCCCATGGAAGTCTGGCATGATGGGAGCAGGAAGCTGTCCTCAACCTGCTCTGACTGTCGTATCACCTTGGGAGTCATCAGGAGCATCTCATCCCTTGTGCCGGCACTCCCATCACCTGCATATGGCCCTGCGGTACCTCTGCTGCAGGGTGCTGTGGCACAGCACATTCCCATGCCACTCCTGACCCCAACCTGGGAAGCAGCAGGGGCTGAGGAGGTGCTGTTGCTTTTCCTGGTAACTGCAGCCCTCCAGTTCAAGTTACCGAGCCTTCATCACAATGACATCTCTCTCTGGCTGTGCCTCCTGGGGGATTCGTTCCTCCCAGGGGCACAGCAGCCCCTAAGCCCACTCCTCCACGGAATCGTGACTGGCAGGGAGCCCCACACCCTCCTTGCTGTGTGACTCAGCCCCTCCAGCCCCCACAGGGGTTTTGTTCTCCTTGAAAGCTGGAGTGCTTCTTGTCTGAGCCCTCCCCCAGCAGCACTGTGCACAAGCACAGCTGACCCTGGGGAAGCAGCTTCACTTTCACTTGCAGGGTCAGAGACCTGCTGGGGAGCTTGCCAGGACTCCCTACTTGGGTGCATGGGCCCACTCCATGTCCTGCTGCTGCCCAGAGAGGCTGGGAGCAGGCTGTGGGAAGGGAGAAGCAGCAGGCGCCCAGCTGGTGCAGAGGGACCTGTGGCATCTTGTTCTTGTCACCGCCCACAGTTCAATGCCTCTCTTTCTGCCCCGGGGCTCTCCCTGGCTGAGGGAACCTCTGTTGCCATGGACTATGGGAGCCATCTTCATCTGTGCCAGCTGGGCTGCCAGGACAGGACTAGGATGGGCTGTCCAGAGGAGCTACAGGGGATGCAGAATGCTGGTCCCCTCTTGCTCCCAGGGAATTTTGGGAAATACCTGTCTTGTCCTTTATGGTTAAAGAAGTTTGTGGCCACCAGGCTGAGGAAGTGGATAGCCAGTCAGGGATAGATACATGTAGGAAGCTGGGTGAGAGCAGGGTCCAGACTTCCAGGTAGGAAGGAAGGGAGAGCATTCTCACTGGTGGATGTCTCAATGCCATAGGAAAAGAACTTCAGGGTGGGAAGCAGAGGCCGTTTTTGCGGGCACAGGAGAGCCCTGAGCCAGGCACAGCAGAGCCCTGAACTAACAGCGCCTTTGGCCAAGTCAGAGTAAAGGACTGGATGATGGGTGCCTCCTGCCTTCCCAAGGGGCCTGATCTTGCTCTACAGAAACCCTCTCTGTGGGGAGGAGCTGCCAGCAGAGGATTTCCACCTTTCTACCCACATGCCAGATTGTACAGCTGTCACACAGGCAGGGCAGGCCAGATTTTGTGTGTCTGGAGAAGAGGAGACATCACAGAATATGCCTGCATGAGAGGATGTAATGGATTGCATAAGCTTCTGTATCTCTCTCTGCCCACCTGTCTCTGCTGGATGTTTTGTGTTTCTGTCATGAATGGGGTCACCCTTCACTTGGAGCTCTCTGAGGACTTGGGAAGAGCAGGCAGATGCTGCCTGAGGATGATGGGGCTGGACAGTAGGACTGGGTCAGTCCTGTCCTCCTGGCACCCTTTAGCTGAACCAGGTCACCTGCTTACCTGGTGCTTACCTGCTTATCCAGGGGACATGCAGGAGCATGCCTCTCCTGTGCCCTGGGTAGGGATTTTATTCTGTGTGGGCATGTGGGACAGTGCAAAGGCATATTGGTATTTACATACAGACCCCATCCTTGTTTGTACAAGCATAGGCAGGATGTGAGCTTTCTAGGAAGAGGCATTTCTAGTGAGTAAAGCTCTGTGAAGATACAGTCTCCTTCCCTGAGCACAAGAAGAACCTCCACCCTGCTCACCTCTAAGCCCCATTTCAGCAATCAATTAGAAAATCAACACAGATCTGTTGAGGTAGGCCAGGTCAGTGTCCATCCAAGTGCCATCACTGTTAGCAAGTCCCCAGCACCTGGGGGGTGTGAGGGGGTCCGACTGCCCCATTTTCCCCGGAAGGTGTCCAAAAGCTCAGGCTTCTTGCTAGGTAGCAGGACCAAAGCCTGTTTATCCCATGATGGATGTGTGAAACAACTGCTAGCACATTCTGAAATGGGAACAGCAAGAGGGACCATGCCAGGCTTGGAGAGCAGGGATGCTCTCCTGAGAGCCCTAAAAGCACGTGTCCTTCTGGAACAAACAAAACAGCCCCACCAGGCTGCTGCCACACACTGCCAGTGACCGGCTTGGCAGCAGCAAGCCACAAAACCCAATTATTTTCTCTTTTTCTTTTTTTTTTGTTTTTAATTGGCCTGGTAACAGAACAATCGGGAATAATTTGTCTCTGAAAAGCAAAGTCCATGTTCTGCTGGTATTTTTTTTGTTCAGGGCTTGTTTGAATTGACAATGCAGAGGCTTCTGAGAAATGTGACCCTGAATGGGCAGAAGCCCAGCTTGTTGTGGCAGAGCTCAGCTGGGGCACTTGGAGCAGACCAAGTGCAACTGAGTGAGGCTGAAGGTGACTTGTAAAGAAGGTGACTCTTGCTTTGTTAATTCTCTCAATCTGCTCTAATTAGTTGCTGTAGCTGAATTGGTAGGTGTGATTGGCTGGTACATTTTGGGAGGCATAGCGGGGATCAAAAGATCCTCATGTGTCTGCCTTGAGCAGCTCAGACTTATCTGGTAGACTGCAGAATTAAGGAGGATTTGTCAAGATGAAGGGAAATTTTCTCCTGATGGAAGGGTTCTGATTGGTCTGGCCATGTTAAAGGAGCCAAAGCCTGAGAACTCGTCCCTTTAAGAGCTTCCCTCTTGCACCTGTTTTGGAGTGTGCATGAAGGGTGCAGGCCAAACTCTCCCTGGAAGGCAATTCCCAGAGCTGTGTGAAGTTTCACAGGGCTGAGCCCTTCCTTCAGATGAAATCTGGTGAGGGCAGGAATCAGCCCCACCCCATAGTGGGGGAAGGTGTATCATACTGACGCACAGTTAGGAGGCTGCTTTTGGACAAGGTGTTGCAGGGAAAACATCAGATTCTCAACTCACAACTAGTTCTGGCCCAGGAAGAAACTGCAGGGCAAGGTCAGGCATTTCCTTGCATTGGTGGGTAGGCAGGGAAGGGTCTGTAAGGGTCTGCAAAACCATGTTAGACTAACTTGCCATGGATTGCACATCAAAATCCCTCTTGGCAGTACAAGACACCTTATAGCAGCATCTCTGACAGGAGCTCTTGCTTGGGCTGCCTTCCAGACATTTCAACGTTTCAACGGCCAAATTCTAATGAACTCACTTGGACCTCACTAGAAAATGAAAATTTGTTTTCTAGACCCCCTGTTGCTTTGTGTTTCACACAAAATCAGGACAAAACCTATCAGTTTTCGCAGATGTAAATGGACTGTCAGAGGTACAGGCTGACAGACAGCCAGGACTTACTGAAAAGATTGAAGTAATTTTTCAGACAGGATAGGGCCATCGTGCTATGAGCTGTCTTTGTTGTACAGACCCCTGCACAGCCTCTTCATCTGAGTGGTTCCTTTCACCTCATATACTTTCTTCCATGATCTTCCTCCTTCCAAGAGGATGGCAGTAGTATTTCGAAACAGAAGAAACTGAGGGAAAACAGTTCTGACTTGTTCAGAACTGCAGAAGAAATGACACAATGACAGTGCTGTGGAAATAAAACAAGTTTGCAAGTTTGTTTCTAGCCCCTGACATGGAGCATCAAGTCCCAATACTGAACCAATTTTGCTCGTGACCAGGGAACAGGAGAGGATGCAGGAGATGAGGAGCTGTGCATGTGGGCTAGTTTGTGACAACCATGCCTCAATGAAAGCACCTGTCAACCCAGGGCTGATGCTGCATCTTTTTATTTTATTTTTATTTTGCTTCATAAAGCAAATGCAGAGCAAGTAATAGAAGGAAGAGAAAGGGTGGCTTGAAAACAAAACAAAACAAAACAAAAACCACAAAAAACTAAGAGGGAAGAAGCAGCTGCTGGAGTATAAGTGGAAAGTGAGCTGCTACAAGAAAGAAGTTCATAGATGCCAAGCCCGCACTAATTCTTAATAAAATACAATACTGAAAATAGGATCTGAGAGTCTCCAAAATACAATATCTTAAGGGATCGGCAATAATACAAAATAAGTTTCATTATGTACAAACGAGTTCTGCTCTTGATCTCTGTACAACGGTGGGAGTGGGAGGCATGGGGACATGCTCAGTGGAAGTGTTGGGGTGGAGGAGGGTGTGCTTGGACCCGGCAGTGGTTCTTTGTGCTGGGGTGGAGCATGGGGGATGCAGTGGTATCTGGTGACCAGCAGGTCCTGTGGGGAGAGCAGAGCAATGCTGAAAGCCTTCCTCTTCATCACCCCACTGGCCACGCATGCACAATTGCAGCCAGCTGTGTCCAAATTTTCCTAAATGAGTTTGAGGGGCAAAACCAATTTTCAAAAGGGAGAAAAGAAGGATGTGAGGGCCCTTCCCTCACTTCTCTCAGTCCTTGAGCAAGAGCCATCCCATCCTTCCTCTACAGGGAGCCTTCTCCACTCCCAGCCAAGGAAGAGGAGAGGCTGGGGCAGTGCAGAGTGAGTCCAGGGTGCTTGATGAGAAACAAGCAGAAGAGGAGCCTGCTGTGAGACCTGGCAGAGTGCACAGGGACTCCCGTGTTACACATGGGGCATCCTGCCACATCCCAGATCTCCAACACTCGTGTCCCACATTGTCCTTCCATCAAATGGCAGCTGAGGGAATGGAGTGAGGAGACACTTCAGCCTTTTTGCAGGACTTTTGCTGGAGAGGAAGAAGGGTCAGAAATGGGTGTCTGGGTGCTAAAGAGGATGGCATAGGCCTGAGATGATGTCACTTCAACACCAAACTTGGCAAGTCTGGCCTGAGAGGTGGCATGGCAAGAGTTTGCTATCTTTGCTGTCAACAGTTAGAAAGAAGAGGTCTACAACTGTCTTTGGTGACCCTGGCCAATTCCAACATACCACCTTTTTCCTGACAGAGGTACCTGTCTCCAGAAATGCCAGTACGTCCTCAGTGGCTTTCACAACACTACTGTGCACACAGAGGATGTGAGGGGAGTGATGGCTAATCTGACAGCCCTCCAATGGGTTGTAGAGCTCTCCTTGGTGGTTCCTAGGATGACCCCATTTGGTATGAAGCAGAATCAGGGATGGAGAGCTGGGATGGGGGTTGGGTTATGGGAATGTGTTTCTCTTGCTCACTCTCAAAAGGGGAGGCCTACAGAATGGAAAGTGAGAAGGCCACTGACCTGGTTAGCACTGCACTGTAGGGCCCAAGCTGGGAACAGAAAGAAAAATACCCCCCCTGCCAAAACAGGGGTGCTAAGGGTGGGGAGAAGTAGGTTGTGAGGGAAAGTTGTTCTCTCTTTCAGAGCTCTGGTTACCCAGAAGCTACTGGCTAATTTTTTATCTGTGATTTATCTGTCTGGGATCTCTCTCCCCCACTCCGTTTGTGTGCAGATCTTTGCAGATAGTTGGTGTTGAAGTTACGTAGGCAAGTCCATCAAGAGAAAACTAGAGCAAGGAAGAACTAGGTTTTCTCTCAATGGAAGCAGAAATATACTAACATATGGAGGGCAAGGAATGAGCTCAAACTCTCCAGAGCCATCTCTCCAGCACCAGCATCACCCACTCCTAAAACCCTCAGGCAGGACACTAAATCCAGCACTTTCTCTCTCCTTCAGGTGCATCTGATGTAGCCAAGGAGTACAAATGTGGGGACAGCCCCCTTGGTCTGGAGGCTTTGGGGAGTGAGCTGAATAGTTTGTGGGCTTCCCCTGATCTCCCTCCTCTTCAAGGTGAGCCCACATCCATAGGGTAGTGCTCATTTAAGCAGGAGGTAAGGCAAGAGAAGAGGGAGTCTCAGGGCTTCTCCATACACTTATTGGTGGTTCTGGCAGTCCTGTGACTCCCCTCAGAGAGATCAGCACTAATGGGGACGATGGGGAAGGGAAGGAGCTGAACCCAAGGCCAGTTTAGGAGTGTCTAAATGCAGTGTCCTCTCCTGCCAAGTCCCCTCAGTTGCTCAGTGAGGAGGGAATTCTGCAATCAGACAGATGAGGCCTTGAGGTCCAGCAGCTGCTACAAGAATTCAGTTGTCTCACTGGAGCTTGTCTCCCTGAGGAAAAGAAAAGACAAGACATCAGTCAAGGTTGATAGTAGCCTCCTATGCAAATCCACTTCTCTGTGTGCCCAGCTGGTTTGCTCTGGCCAGGATGACCTCCTTCCCCGGGGCACTAAATGGAACACAAACCTGGGACCACCTGAATCATCCAGCCTCCACATCTTTATGCAGGTAGGACACTGCTTTACGGACAAACCTTTGCTCTAGAAAATGAACTTGTTCTTATGCTCCCTGCCAGCACTGGCCTCCTCCAGCCACTGCTCTTAGCTGACTGCCTGTCCTGGGCAGCTCAGCTGTCCTTAGCTTGCAGCAGAGGGAACAGACATGCCTGCTGCTTACCCCCAGACACCATGCTGTGTTTTGGGCTCAGAAGGTGGCCCCATCTGCTTACCTCTCACGGAACTGCTCTTTGAGGTGGTTGAGAGTTGGGTCGGTTTGGTTCTGGTCAGGACCCCCCTGGGTTTTGCTCAAATATTTAGCCGTTTCATGTGTCCTGGCCAGATGAGGCCTTCCCTCCTCAGACTGATGTTTTTTGGCCTCCCATCCCTCAGGATGGTCCATAGTTAGGAAGGAGCTGTAGCTCTCTTCTAAGGAGCCAGCACCCTCATCATAGAAAAGGAGGCTCCGTGACTGAACTGGAAAAAAGGAGAGCATTGGTTAACAATGAGGACAAGGTCTCTTGCAATGAGTGTGGGTCATGATGGTGGTTTCAGTACATGTTCACCCTGCCTTGTCCATGTGTAACTGTGCAGGGCATCTTCCTCCCTCCAGCTTCAGGAAGCAAATGCCTCCCTGGACACACATCCTTTCCAGAAGACAAGAAGTGTGCCCTGGGACTTTTCCCTCATGTTCCTTCCTTTGACACTTGTCATGTTTTGGGACAATGGTTAGTACAGAATGACAACAGGCCCAACAAGGAGCTGTTAGGGAGTTTATACCACCGACAGATTAGGACTCTTCCCTTGCCACACTCCTAGCATATGGGTTGGCACAGAGGTGAGGATTCTATGCCTGACCAGGGAGTGTCAAGAGAAGAGCTGGAAATGGTTTGACAAGTTGAAATGGAGGAACCACATTAGACTCACTCTTACTAGTTGTGTAAATGTCTGGTGTTGGTGTTGCTTTCACTGTCTGTGATGCTGAAGAGAATTCAGGGAGACAGGGCATCAGCGATCCCAGGATCAGAACGAAGCAGAGTGCCAGAACCTAGAAAGGAGATCAGCACAGAGTCAGTGCCACTAGCCATGAAGAAACATTCCCCCCACAGCATGCCAACATGAGGCTGTGTGAGAAGATCTGGACAGGCTGACAGCTGGATACCTGTAGTCCCCCAGACACAGAAGGGGCTTATTGTGCTAATCTCTGTTGCAAATTCAAGAAAGGAAGTCAGAAACTTCATTTGGAGTATTTCTGGTTCAATTGTGAGAATTTGCCCATCCTATTGAAGAGAGATCGTGGAAGGCACAGCTGAGAAACAAGCTGGAAAAAAGGGAGACTCAACAGAAGGTACAAACTCTGCTATGACCAAAGGGAACCTGACCATTGGCTTAGAAGGAGCTGTTGTGGGCTGTAAAGAAAACAAGTTCACTGGGAGAAATCTGTGAGGTACTACACACAGAGCAAAGTGAAGCTACTATCCATGCAAGGACAGAAATGGCAGCAGAACTGCAGTTGCCTAATACCTGACAGTAAAGATGCAGAATTATAGGAAAGGGTTAAATTTATGCTTGATGTGTAGATATGCAGGAGCATGTGTCAGTGCCTTCTCCTATCAGGCAGACCAGTCAGAGCTCCTAGGCAGTGATAACAGGAGAAAGGTACATGAAATCTCCCCTGAAATCCCCTTCAAGTAGGGCTGGATCTATCTGGAAATTCTGCCATAACAGTAAAGCTTCAGAGTGAAATGCCAGTGCTGATCGTAAGGGACTCTGTAGAGCTTAGGGAACTGCCAGTACAGAGCAAGAAGGAAATGGTACAGAGCCAAATTATTGAACACTCATGCACCATGCATGCTCTGTAACTACCTCTGCCAGCTCAGTGCTCAGACTGAGCAGCCAAAGAGGTAATGCATCTGTTGGTGATTTCTACTATATATAAACTAGCAAATTTGACCTGGTGGATACCTGTGGGGACAGCCAGCAATTGCTTGACTGCTTTTCAGAAGTCACTTATTTCAGAATACCTGTGCCTAAGTAATGCACAGAAGCTGGTACATCAAGGTAATTTTGACCACCAGTGGATTCCAGGAGATGTGGAAGATGGAATAACAACATGATACTATGTTATGTAAAGAAGAATTTTAATTGTCCAGACTCTTCAGGGCTGTTTTTAAAGTAAGGACATGAAATGAAGGCAGCATAGATGCTGTCTAAGCATGTCATATCAGGCATTTAGAATCCTTATTCCACAAAAACAGAGGAAAAAATAACTTCAGAATGGATGTTGATTGGAACTACTACAGCCAAACACACAACTTGGAGAAAAGGGAGCCAGCCCTGTAAAATCTGTTCTTTCCTTCTAAAATAAAACAGGCTTGTTGGGCTGAGAAAGAGCAGTATACTTAACATCTTGCTTTAACATGGCTTTCAGCTGGGGCTTTGCAAAACAGCACTGTTTTTACTCTGTTTTGTTTCAGGTTAACTCTGATGCTCTCATTCACTTCTAGTTCAAACTCCACAACACTTTGTAACAATAACTCTTGGCTTGATTCTGAGTAGCATTTATGTCACAGCATTTGACCATCTCATTATTTGACCTCTGAAAACTGAGGGAAATTAAGCTAGAGAAAACTACTGCAAAACCATTTGGAAAGGTGGAGGCAAAATTAATCAAAAAAAAAAAAGACATACTGAGAGTGTATTTATCAAAGGGTTCACTGTCAAACTGTGAGGAAGTAGCAGATGGAGTAGCAGAAAGATCTGTTACGGATCTGGCAAGATTCAGCGTTTTTAAGCTTGACTTAAATGATGGACTGTATCAAATGTGCAGATGGGAGAGATGACAAGCAGACTGGCTTTTGGTCACTATTGAAACTTGGAATGATCTTGACCATGGGAAGAAGTGGTCCAAGAGAACAGTGGGAAGATCTATACAGACAAATGTGGAGACCTGCTGAGAGCTCTGAGGTGGCAGGAGTGATTAACAGGGGAAATACATCAGTGGCTACGTGTTTCAGCTCTTCTGCAGAAGAGGATCTGGGAGTTAAACTGATGCATAAGATGGGTCCAGGTCAGTTTCACTTTGCAAAGGGCAAATCTCAACCCAAGCATTATGAACAGGCTTTCTGGCTGGATTTGTACTGGCCTTCAGGTGGAACACTATGCCCAGCTTTGGCCCCTATACTTCCAGGAAGATGCAGGGCCATTGGAGAAAGTCTGGAAGATAGCTCTGGGAACAAGCAGTGATTCAGTAACTCAGCCTTTGAGGGAAGACTGAAGAAATCATGGTGATTTAGCACAGGAGACTGAAGGGAGCTGCTGGAAAACAAGAGTTTTCGAATATGTAAAATGCAGCTGCACAAAGGGAGAACAAACAGATCTTGCTTACAAAGAGCAGAAGAAGTTCTAATAGGCTTAAGCTGTTGCAAGGAAGATTGAGATGAGATAGCAACAAAGCCTTATCTGGGAAAGATAACATAGCACTGGAATGTGTTGCCTGAGGAGGCTGAGGAGTGCTTACCACTGGAGGCCTTCAAGAACTGGCAGTACAAATATCCAGCAGCAATGACACAGGGCTAAGGAAGAAGGGTAGCCTGCTCCACTCCCATGCTGCAAGACACGAGTCTACATATCTGTCGTGATAAGGAATGCTGTATTTGAAAATGGAAAATGAGAACTCAGAGGCTTATGAAAGGAACTGGTCAAAGAGAGAAAAGCAAATTACAAATTCTTGAAATGCTTCAAAGCTAGGAAGTCTGAGAGAGTGGGTGTGTGGGCTGGGATGCCTGCAACCAAGGGAGCAGCAAGGAGACATAAGACATTGTTGGGAAGCTAAATTAGATATTTTATCAGCCTGTAGCACAGGGGATGTCTGGAAGGCACCTCTTCTAGAGTTGTTTATTCCATTGAAGAATTGCTGGAGCCAGGGGTGCTCTGATGAGCTGCTGCATTAAGGAGCAATGAGTCACTGGGCTCAGCTGGGTCACACCCAAAAATGTGGAAAGAACTTGGGAATGAAGACAGAGAGCAGAGAAAAAAAAAACAAAACAGTCATTAAAATCTAGTCTGACATGGGGGCAGCAAAGAGTAGCAAAAGTTTGAGCAGATTTTGAAAGGAGGAAGTGCTTGAAATTTCAGAGCAGGGGCTCTGGAAACAAGGAAACTCATTGAACCAGGACCAAAAAACAATCCCTCAGGACACTGAGGGTGCTGAAAAAGTAGGGCAAGTACCTCACCATCTGCTTGCGTTTTGTGACTCTAACAGTACAGAAGTGATAACCAGATATAGATAACTAACTCTGACAAATTTGTCACGAGCAGCTACTATGACAATCCTGCAAAGACATCACAGGGGAGAAGATTATATTTTTACCATGGATCAGAAACTTTCCCCCAGCAAAAAAAGTGAGATGAAGAATAAGCAATTGACTGTACTTATGGCTACACACTGGCATGCCCTAAAACTCCTCAATGAAGCCAATATTTATTAAACATGATCCTCCACTATGAGGCAAACAGGGATTACCAAAACAACAGACAACCCCAAATTATTATGGTTAGTCAAAAGGACAAAGAGAATTCCAGCTGGATTTAACAAAACATAATGTGCAGGCATAGCAAGAACAGATGCCATTTCTTGCTGATAAACACAAGGTAATGCCCACTGGGATGAATACTTGGAGTGTTCATCTGCCCTGCTGAGTTAAACATTAAGCATTACCAGCTCAGCAAAAGAAAACTCTGCACATTACAATGGAAGCTCATTGAAGATTTTTGCTGAATGGCTAGTAGCTAATGAAAAGCAAACTAAGTGCTTTTTTGCCCAAAGAAGAAGGCAATGAAAATGCAGGAATTAGTCTAATGTTGTTGCATAAACAACTGATGTACATATGACACAGGGCCCAGCTCTGGTGACTATAACACAAAAGGAAAGAGCAGATGTAACTGACAACAGAGCTGGGCAGCAGGGAAGAGGGCAGAGACAGGCAATCAACAAAGCTGTCTGGAGAAGCATGGCCAATAAGGAAGATGGAAATGAATCTTATACCATTAGACAGGTCCCAGTCTGCGTAGAAGCCATTTTATAAGGTCTGGAGACTTTCCCAGCTACCAGAGCCTGAAGCTTCTGTAACTGCTGGAGCAGAGTCCTGTGATAGGAAACAATGCATATCAGAACTTAATAAGGAGGTAGAAGCCAGTAAGTGAGCCAAGAATACCACTACCTGCTTCATAATGTATCTTGATTTTCCCTTCTTGTGAAAACAAGTATCTCCCCTTTGCTGTGTATTACTTAAGTTCTCTGACCAAATAGGCTTGGGAAACAAGAAACAAATAAGGGTCTTTTCAGTGGGTCCACCACCACCTTCACTGCACCTACCCACTATTACGAATGACCCATTCATTTAGGACTCCTGGGTGCCTTCAAGCCCAGCCAGTCAACTCCCAGAGCAGTGGAGAGCCAGCACACCATGAAAACCAAGCTCTGGCATGGTGGCTGAACTCTGTAGACAGGTCAGACCTTTAGCACAGGCTTGCCTGTTTCCACTTCACTCAGAGACACATACTCTGAAGCTTGGCCTGTGCCCCAAACTGTGGTGGTGAGAGAAATAAGAAACAGTTGTGATCCCCTTGAGCTTCTTCAATCTTGGCAAATTCTGCAGAGGGATGTAGGCAAAGCTAAATCTTGAGTTCAGCAATTAATTCATTCTCTGACTGCCCTGATTGGAACACATGCTAAGGTCTCTCTGCCCCATTTAATTGTTCATGGGCATCTGCCCATAACACATAACACATAACACAAAACAGTGGTAGGTGTTACCAAGAGCTACTGAACCCTTCCCTGAGCTGGTGAAGGAATCTGGGATGAGGGATACTACAGAGCACACAGTTCCCAAGAGTTGCATATTACTGAAATGGAGACTATTGCTGACTTTCCCTCTGGGAGCACTGACTGTTTTACACAAGTATGTTTGAGCTTTCATAAAATGCCAGGTCCTGGAACCAGGAGATTGCAGGAGAATCCTGGCTTTGTCCCTTTCCAAATCCTGTTTTGCTCCCTGCACATGTGGAGAGAAGCACAGAGTGTCCCACCAGCAGTGCTCAAAACCAGAACGAAATTAGAAAGAACACAATGTGTATTTTAGGGAAAAAAATTAAAAATCTCTTGGCTTTTAGGCCAGTCTCCTGGTTTTTCAGGGTGGGGCTCACACTTTTTCAGCAGCAGGGCTGCCTGCACTCCCAGAGAGGCTGGGGGCAAGCTGTGCCCCATGCATGAGAGCAGCTGGGCAGCTGTATCTCTGGCAGACAGGAGACCTCTGGCTCTCACACACCTCAGCCAGACCATGCCTGGCAGCCCTCAGTCCCAGCACAAGTGGCAGGCCTGGAAGCCAAGGCCACTGCACTCGTGTCATGGATGGGAGGAAGGTGTGCAGTGGAGCCTCTAGGTAGTTCTCCATGAGCTGTCATGGCAGCAGAGGAGTGGGTGAGGAACTGGCTCTCTGGCTGTGGTTCTCCCCTTCAATTCGAGCTGATATAAATGGGGCTATAGAGACAAGCATCTCCTGAAGTTTTCCCTGCCTTGCTCATACCTGTTGTGCCCAGTAAGAGTGGGCAGAGCTGGGCTCTCATCTAGCTCCAGCTGCCCATCCCCACTGCAGGGATGGAAGTTTTAATTATTTGCTTCCAAGGAAGCGAATTCCCCTGGCGACTGGTTGGCCAGCTCTGCATATTAGAAGCACAAGTGCTTGCTGGAGCTTTGAGTGAGGAAATCCAGAGCCTTGGGTGAAAGAACTTTGGGGCTGTGGGAGCAAGCTCCCTCCTTTCAGGTGAGCAGTAGCAGCAGATGAGACGGAGATTCTCTGGGCTTTCTTTGCCCAAAAGAGGCTGAGAAAGGGCTGGAACACCACATGCACAAGGAATTGCCCTGGATTTGGTGGGATTTGGGGGGATTTGGGATCTCTAGCCCTGTTAGAAGAATGGGCTTTCCCTGTATTCACCAAGTCTGTTCAGCTTTCTCAAGAGAAACCTTAAACAGCCACAATATGCCCAGGGCCTTGTATTTCTCTGAAGAGCCCAAAAGCAGAAACAGTGGGTCTGAGAGGCCAGTGTGAGGGGTCTCCCTTAATGCATCTGCCCTGGAGCCAGACAGAGCCCTGGAGGGGAATGGAGAAGGCAGCATGAGCCCAAAGGATTGCAGGGAGAAGGATGAAGAGATATGGGAAACATGCCTTCCCTCCCTCCCCTCGCTGCGGAGTGTCCTGGCGTCCCAACACAAACATTCCAGGCTTGCTAACCAAACCCAGCTGCCTCATTGCTGTCACGGGCTAAAAACCAGCACCTCGCCAAGCAGCACCCGTCCAGGAGGTGGGGGAGCCTGCTTTTCTCTTCTTGTCCCCCTGCTCCAGCTCTCCTGACTTCCCTTCCTACCCCCCCTGCCATACCCACAAGAGGGTCAAGGCTAGATCCTCTTACCTGTTTGCATTTTCTAAGGTCTCCACTTTTTTCCAGAGTTCATTGTTTTCTGTTGTGTATGTCTCTACCCTGTGGGAATAAAACCCATAGCCAATTAGTCACAAAGGCCAGAGAGATTAAGACAATGCAGTCATTGCTTTTCATGGGGTATGGAGGCTCAGTGGCTTCATCTGTCACCTGCAGATATGGTCCTGAAATCAAATGTTTCTTGGCCCACCTGATTGCAGCCAAACCCAACAGAGCAGGGATGAGACTGCAGGTGGACAGTTACATGTGACAGTTCCCAGTTCAGGCTCTTCTGAGGGTTGGGAGAGACAGGAGCACCTGGTTACAGGCAGGTCAAATCAGGACAGACCCAAAGTTATGCAGGTATTTCCATCACTTCTGAACCCCCCTAAGAAGCATGAAAAAGGAGGAGGGGAACAAAGTCAACGCCCTGGGCTCTGCACGCTGGCTATGAAATCCAGGCTGTTCTGTGCAAACTCTGGGCCAGCTCCGACTGCAGGCACTTGAGGGCAGCAGAGAACCTGCAAGCTCCTTCCCACTGCTTCCGACGGGAAAGTGGTGGGGCTGCAGCTGGGGCAAGGGAAGGGGAGTGCCTGCAGGTCGGGAGAAAGGCAGGCCAGAGACACAGCCTGATCCTGCTGGAGGTTTGCAGCACAGCCTTTGAAGCAGGCGTTCCGTGCAAAAACTGGGCTTCCAGCAAAAGTGTCAAACTGAATGGTGAAGGGCCCAAGTACAGGTTTTGACAAACCAGCTTTTAGTAAGCCAAGCTGACTAAAGACATGTTCTATTAAAAAAAAAAAATCACCGAATGCTGCTTTTGGTTCACATTTAAACCTGGCATTGTTTGAAAGCCATCTGTCATAGCAATGCTCTAGCGTAACAAACTGCTGAGTACACACAGGCACTGCGGCCACATCTGGGGAGGAGGCCCCAGCACCAAACGCCCTGGACCTGCCCCTGCAGCAAGGTCAGCCAGCTCCCCAGCCCTGGCTTTAAGGTCCCCATATGGGACACTAGCTGGAGGTCATGTGCTCTGATGTCTGGACATACCCATGCACACTGAGGTGCTGCATCAGAACCTGAAGGTGCTTTAATTTTTCTGCTTGCATTTCTGTGCAACTAGAGAAGAGTTAATTAAAGTTGGGTTTGGGGGTTGTTTTTTTCCATTTGCTGATCTCAGATGGTGTTAGTAACTGGGAAGAAGATAGTAATTATACAGAAACATGAGTTTGTGCCTGGATGCCAGCATTCTTCTTTGCCTGGGAATGCACATTAGGGGTTGCTAGTACAGGAGTTATTTTCTACCCTGTCAGTGTCATGTGACATTACCTTGGGCTTATGCCTGCCATGCGTGCAGAACCTCAGGGTTGCAAGGAGAAAAACAAAGCTAATGCAGAGAGTGGAAGTGGAGGAGAGTGGAGAATAACTGTAATGCAAGGTTCTTCTTGCTATCAAGTGCCTGTGTGTCCACATTCATGGGAAAAGAGGGGGGAAAAGCCATGATCAGTGCCCTCAGACAGCTTGCCACTTATGGGAGAGACAAAATAGAAGCAACTTCTCGTGGGGAAACATGACTCTTCCCCCAAATCCCACCTTGTTGGCAGCCAAAACGGCCTGTGTTTTGCAGGGGACCAGCCAAATGAAGCAGTTGGAAACACAAAATTTCTTAACCAATCTTTATCCTGCAAGAGGATTTCTAGGAGGGAGAAGAGTAGGGGCAGGATCCCAAACCAAACTCCTGGGCAGCCAGCCTTGCAAGGAATTGTATTTTTTGAGCAATTCAGAGACAAAACAGTAGAAAGGGGAGCTGTGCATGGACAGGACTCCTTTTTTCAAAGCAGGACTGAGAAGAAGAAACTTACTTTTTCTCTAGACATTCCACATACTCTTTCTTCTTTCTGCGGCTCTCCTGAGCAGAGATCTGTGAGGGGGGCAGAGGGGAGTCAGTACCATAAGCCTCTGGACATTTCTTTGTGGCTCATGCATCTTGCCTGTTCCCTGCACACACAGCATCCTAAAGGCAAATGGGGAGCTGCTTTCCAGTCTGCCATTCCTGCTGGTTTCCAGGCCAAAACTGGGAGGGATGGATGCTGTAGGTATGCAGCCTTCCTTGGCTTGTAGCCTGCAACCATTTATTGCATTATGCCCCTCACTGCTGAGAGCATCTTTAGGGTTGCTTTCCACTCCTCTGACTCACATGGGTATGTACTGTGGCCATGTGGGCTGATTCTGCCCCAGGCCACTTCTGAGTCACTGGGTGATTAGTTCAGTCTCATCATTTCTCCCACAGGATGCTTTCTAATCCCAGTCTAAAGTCTCACAGCCTCTGGCTGGCTGGCGAACACTATCCATCACCCATCCAGCACCATGCAATGGCTTTGGTTTCCCTGCCCTTGCAACAAGGCCTGACCAGACCAGTTTGTCTGATCTGTGGTACCTTAGCTTGGGGACCCTATCCCAGGCCACACACTCCCAGGAGCTGGGCTGGAAGCCACACTTCCCAGATATGGCTATATGCAGAGCATGCAAGCAGAGATGCCCCTTAGCACCATTTTTGTGGGTTGGGAGGCTCGTGCTAGTGTACCAAAGGCAGGATCCCACCTTTTCTGAGCTGCAGTGCAGCTGAGGAGGTGAGGGTAACTATAGCACTGGTCAGCTGAGGATGCTCTGGAATCATGGGAACTGTTTTTTGCAGTCACCTTGTTCTTGATTTTCCTCCTGACCCTCTTCAGTGCTTTCTCCTCTGCTTTTGTGAGGGGCAGCTTGGTTGGAATGGGGTAACCCTCTGCAATCAAGGTGCGCTTCTCCTCTTCAGTCAAGAGCAGTGGGCCAGAGGTTCCTTGTAACTTCTGAAACACAGAGAGAGCATCCATCAGTGTCAGCAAGAAGTTCTACCCCAGTGATCCTCCTTAAAGCCTTGCAGAGCAGCCAGAGGCTGTACACATCAGAATAGAATACACTGATGCCCACTGACACCAAATAGGTGCAGGGCAGTGCTCTTTCCTACTCTCAACCTGATTCTGGGAGCACTGCTCAGGAACTCCTTTCCTCTTTTACTTGGGAGGGCATCTGTTCCTTCACAGTGAGCTCACTACACATTTGCACTGTAGGACCCTGCCGACAAACTTTTAAGCAACAGTTAAAATGGTCTGGTCATGGGAATTCTCAATAATTCTTCTCTCTCATAGCCCTCCTCAGAAAGTCCTCTAGTGCATAGGCTACTTCCCAAAGTATGGATGAACGACAGCACCTGCTAAAACTGGTAGCTGCTGGTAGATATGCAAGATTCATTGTGCCTCTCCTCACTCCTGTGAGCACTTCTTGTCCCCACATCCTTGTGCTAAGATATCACATGGCCTTGACAGAGCTTTTCAGCTTGGAGACCTTAGCAAGGACAAGAACCTCCACTTAAGCCTTGGAAAGCCTACGAACCCCTCTGAGGAGCAAGCAGCCCTGTGTCCCAGCCCTGCTGCCTCCTTACGTGTGGTGCTGTAAGGAGAGGTGAGGAGGAGATGGCAGTAGAAGAGCGAGCAGCAGGCCGGGCTGGGCTGGAGGGAGGCAGGGACCGAGGGCTCTGAGATCCGTCGCTGTCACTGCCATGGCTGCTGGGTGGAGTTGGAGGCATCTGCACCAGGTCATCTACTGGGGAATAAGGACATCAAGTCAATGGCTCTCATGTCAGCCTGCTGATACAGGCTGCCATGACACAGAGCTGAAAGGAGAGGGTGATGAGTTTCACAAGATGGGACGAGTCTGAGAAAAAGGCTTGACTGAGCACTGCCCAAGACAGAGGTTAGACTGACCTCAAATGTGCTAAACTAGGAACTGCAGAGGAGCTGGCAGGGCTTTGCCAAGGCACTGAAGGTATTTACAAAGCAATAAGGTATTCCAGTGTCAACCAAAATGAAGTAAAAAGCCCGTGATGTTTTGCTCCATAGCCTGTTCACAAGTACAGGAAGCTGTGAGAGAAAGGCTTTTCCAAAAGCACTGCAGGGCTCACACACTTGCCAGCACACTTGATCCAGCGAAGCTCCGGTCACTCAGCTGGTTTCCAAGCACTTGAAAACTGTCCCCACGTTGTACTGGAGAGCCCTAGGGGCCTTAATGGAGGTGGGAATATGCCTAAGGAATGTCTCTCTGCGGCAGTGGGAGTTCCCATAGTGCTTTCATTTGTGCATCGGCAGATTTTCAGATGCTTGGGTTTCTTTCAAATTAAACTGGATCCTGAATTTCCTGACTTTCAGATGGTTATTTTTGGATAGCTCTACAGTCTCTCTGAGGATTTTAAAGGCACTCTTGCATATTTCCAACTCTGAAGTAGCCTGTTTTGCCTGGGAGTCCCTGTCTGAACAATTTTGTGTGTGGCTCCTGATGCAGACACTGATCTGAGTTGCAACAGTGCAGTGCCCACTCCTCTATTGCTCTCTGCCCCAGTGCTACTTTATATGCACAGCTCTGCCTTTAGCTGTTGTCTTTCCTCCACGTACAATAACAATCTATATCTGAGTAAGTTGAACAGGAAATTCTGTCTTCTTACCTGCAGGTACATTTAGAAACTGGTTCACCTCTTTGGGTTCAGCTTTGATCACAGGTGCTGGAGTCATTTCTATAGGAATCTGTGGAAGAGAAGCAGAAAGAGCTCTTGGCCACTGCCATCTCCCCTGCCCAGAAGGCTCCCACCAGTTCTGTCCATAACCACTACTCTTCTGCTGCCTGTCCTGCCCCATCTCACAGCTCTGCCCCAAAGGAGCCTCTCACCAAGGAGGAAACCAAGAGTTCAGACATAAGCCCCTGAAGCCTCAGTCGCTGGGCACGCAGAGTGCAAACACATTTGCAGAGGAAGTGGCACTGGCAGATGGATGTGCTGCCAAGCAACGCACTGAGCTGAGTACCTCCAAAAGGGAGATGACTTTTATTCTTGGCAATTCTTCTTGTGATAGACCCAGACAGTGTAATTTAAACCAACCCCTGCATTACCATGGGAAGTCCCTCTTTCATCTGTCTTCATTATAAATGGGAGTATAGAGGTTGTACAGAAACAGAACAACTCCCCTGTCCTGTTCACATGATTTTCACCAGGAACATTGGACAACTGTTTCCAATTGGAGGGGACTGAGACCTGAATAGAGAGTAGATTTACTCCCATCTGCGTTATGCTGCCCCTCAGCCTCCTGTCTTGCCAGCCCCCAGCCCACCATAGGGTGGAGTTTTTACACTAAACAGACACATTGCAAACTCCTCCAGACTGTAAACACAGCTGAGAGAGCACCATGGTATGGCTGCTGAGCATACACAGCAGAGATTTGAGGGCACAGCAAGTTCAAGCTGTGTAAATAATAGAGGAAGTTTGTGCACAGTTTTGGCTGGAAGAACCCATTTGTTTTGGATGGTTGTTTAAATGGGAAGATGTTCAGCATGAGTGAAAAAAGGAAGTGAACCCCAGAGATGCTCTACTGTTATCTACTGAGCTTGTGCAAGATAGGCAAGGTCTGTGTGAGACTGGTCAGACCTTCTCATCCAACACAGCTGGACTCAAGGCCAGCTGAACTGAGCCCTCAACTTACACCCACATACCAGTGGCATAAGTGAACCTCCTTCAGACAAACAGACTTAAGAACCTAGATATGACCAATAGAGTTGGCCCCTTGTTATACAGAAATAATAAATCCTGCTGCTTCATAGGAAAAAGCAAGCAGGACCTGGAGTGGGACCAACATTTCCAGTTGAGCAGCTACAAAAGAGTGAGAGGCCATGTGACAAGTCCAAAGCCATGAAAAAGATTGTGGCAGAGCAGGGGTCTATATGCAGGAATAGTAGGGTCACTGGCATCACATTAATTGACATTGTTCTCTGAAAAATGAAAATAAGCCAAGAGTGGCTACAGAAATACTGGCATATTGGAGGGGACAGATCTCCAGTAAGTGCCAGCTTAAAGCTTTTGGCTTTTGAGCCAAAGAAACATGCTTATATTTAACTGAGATTGTAATCCTCCTGTGCTGCCATTTCAAGAGGAGAATGACAAATAATGCAGTATCTGGGCTTTGTATCACCTTCTCCTGTCTGTCCAGTACCTAAATCACCTTGCAGTCACGTGACTGGGTCTGCATCACCAGGGGTGCTGCTATGTGAGAGCCCAGGTTCCCCATAGATCTTAGATGGGCTCACCTCCTCAGGGAGTGGCAGTCTCTGCAGAGGATTGAGGTTCAGCACTGGTATGGAGCTGGCAGGTAGCTGGGACTCAGGCAGGTCTAGAGGCAGGTTCTGTTCCTGTTTCACCATGATGGAGCAGAGCTTGGGCCCCAGTGACCACACTCCATTCTCCAGCTCTGAAACACGCACAACAGGAGAATCAAACTCCAGCAAGAACAGGGCAAGACAAAAAAAGCCATGCAGACAGCTTCCTCCAACTGAGGAGGCCGCCTTTCCAAGTTTAGCACTGTCACCACACAAGCATGTGCAGGCCCACAACACAGAGTACAAAAGGGAATGAACCCCCAGTGTGTGGGGAGCAGACAGGACAGAGCTAGAGGAATTGTGTCTCTGCTGTGCTCTGACTGTGCAGCCCAAGCTCTGGAGGACAGCTGCAGGGTTTCTTCCCCCAGTAGTGTCTATGTCTCATCCTCTGGAGCTTATTTATATTTAGGGCTCAGTGAGAGGAGGATGCTGGGCTGTTGCTCCTTAGGCAGCATGGCCAGCATCACAGAGCTGTCAGGTGCGTTACCAAGAAAAGCACCATCTCTGTGCTCAAGAGCTGGTGACAGAGCAAGCATGATGACAGTGAAAGGCTGACAGTGCTGCTTTGGCCCTCTGATGATGTTATGCCAAGTACCAGGGCTTTGCTGCATAACAGGAGAGGAGGAAGGTCCACTTCTGTGGAAGGAAGCCCACTGCAGCACCTGCCTGTGAGGCTGCTTCCACAGCTGCTCCCCTCAGTCTCACCTCTGAGATTCTCTTGTCCACCCTGGGCTGCTCAGGGGACTGCTGTCCACAGCCATACCCTGCTGCCACTGCTGGCAGGAACAAGAAACAGCAGTGAGGGAGTGCCTGAAGAGAACTGAATGGAGCTGTGGGGGCATGCTCTCCTTGCCCCGTGCCCACTCTGTCCCATGCACATCTGTGGTGTGAGCCTGGCTTGCCATTAGAAGTAGAGATCCCAGATAAATTGCAGATCAGATGGGAAAAGGACTGCTAGGCAGGAGAGCTGCCTGGGCTCTGCTCTAAAGTTTCAGTCTTTGCTCTTCAAACACTTCAGCCTGCCAAAAGGCTATTCCTAGCTGGCCTGCAGCCTGCACCCTCCTTCCTAATCCTCATCCCTTCCCTTTCCCTTTTTATCTGACAAGCAAAAATACATTTGGCTTGACATAGGACAGATTATTGCTAAGCATGTCACCAGAGAGAGCTCCAGTTGCCTCCACAAGGCCACAGTCTGACTCACTCTCTGACCTCTCTGCACTGCTCTCTGCATGCAGCACTCTCAGTCAGGCCCAGGGACGTTGCCTAGCTGTCTGCTGCCCAGAGCAGTTCTGCAGTGCAGGCCTTAGTCCAGAAGGCATCCTGGCAAGAGGAGAGAGGAAGAAAGGTCTTTCTCTGCTCCAGAAAAGCCTGCACGAAGGAGAGTACAAACAAGCGGCTGTTCATGTGGGAGCTGCCATCTGATCTAACTTAAAGTTAACACTGTCTTTGCCCTACTCAGCCTCTGTTGTCTTCAGGAGAGTCCAGGGCAGAATCCTGCCTCTGGCCTTTGCTTGGACAGAGTGGTGTTAAAGCCCAGGCAAGAATTATATATGATAACACAGTGTTGCCCTTGCCGATGGAATATGTTGTTTTCCTGTCTTTGGTCTAGCACCTCTTGTTTTCTGCCTCGACAGGTCTCTCTAGCAGATTTTCATTCCTACCAGCTGCCTCTGCAACTGGACATCTTCAAGCACAGGCACAGCTCCTGTGGCTGCTGCATGTGCATATCAGCTGCATGTGCTGCTCTCAGTGCTGCTGGATTGCTTTCTAGAGCTTCCCACAATGCAGCAGGGCCAATGTCATCAGGCAGCGTCTCAGGCAGAGGTGCAGTGCACAGCTGAGAAAATACAGAGCCTGCTGAGCAGACACAGAGTGTATTGTGTTTTCTCTGTCCTGCTAAGGACACTGAACCTGCAGCTGGTAGTAAAGTCTTACTTACCCCTGATATGCAGACAAACCCCTTCTAATGGAAGGAGGCAAGCTGTCACACAGCCACAAGTGTTTGTGTCCAGAAAATTTGGACTGACTTCTGCCTTTCGCAGAAATGAGGGACCTTGAGAGATCTTTCAGTCCATCCCACTGCTCTAGGCAATTTCAACTAAACCTGTGTCAGTCCTGATAGATGATTCACTTGAACCTTCCCCTTTGAAAAGTGCTGAAGAGTTCACAGCTTCCCCCATTTAATCTCTTCTATGGTTTTGCTATGCCCACTGTGGGAACATTTTGCCTAGTGACCACTCTGAAGCTCCTCACTATTGCAAAGATCTCTTTTGCATTTCTCTTTTTCTCAGATGTGTGGGGTATCCTCTGTCTGTGAGGATTGCTGCTGAAGCAAGTTACCAGAAAAGGGAGAGCAGACCACCAACGGCTCCTCTGGATCAGACTTGACTGAGTGAGAGAGCAGCCCCCAGTGCTGTTGGTCCAGACAGGCCAAGGAGCAGACACCCAAATAAGTATGTGCTGTCCTCCCATTTCCTGTCTACATTCTGACCCTGCTCTCTTTCCCACCCTCGAAGATTTATCTGGGGAGTGATTGGGTTACAGAATAAGAGATAAATAAACCATCAGAGGGTCAATGAGGGACTGAGGAGTAGGCATCTTGTGTGGACACATCTATGTTCTGCTGCCTGAGAGGATGTTTCAGAGGTAACTGCTGTAACAGTGCAGATTTCACTGTATGTTGGTGGATAAGGCATGCCAAGATGCTCACCCTCTGCTCTACATACTCTGTACCTATTGGGAGGAAATATGGTTGACAGACATCTGTAGCTGCCCAGGCTTGAGGAGGTGAGGCAAAGGGCAGTGAGAAAACAGCACCTGTACAGGAGGGCATACACTAACCTGAGGCTGGTCCAGTGCCCACTGTTCTGCACAACCCTGGCCCCCCTGATGCTCCTGGCATCAAATCACAGCCTGCAAAACTCAGGACTGGTACTGAGAAATGAAGCAGCCAGTCCGTATGCACAAGCCATCTGGAAAGCAGACTCCACTGATAAGCAGGGTCACAATGCACCCAGTGGCTTGCCCTAGCTGACCTGTGTTAGTGGGAACCATGTGGGAAGGGGCAGGATTTGGAAGAGTTTTGGAGATCTGCAGAAAAGCTGGGAGAAAGCTGATAAAAAGCAAGCCTCAGCCAGCTCCGAGCCTAGACGGAGCAGGGGCATTCCTGAGGAGCCCTGCAGACTGAGCAGAGCTTGCTTAATGTTAAAGAAAAACCATTTCTGGGTAATTAATTTGAACTGAATGTCTAAAAGGACTGAGACCGGATGGAGCTGTGCCAAAAGGACTGCACAGTGTTGCAAATACTGGACCTGACTCAGGGTTTCACTAAAATATGACTCACATGCAATTAGGAGCCAAGAAAACCCTGGAATGATGAGCTGAGAATTGTCTAGCTGCAGGACTGGGTGCACAGATACTCCTATACCTGCCATCTTAATGCTAGGCCTTATTCCCTTATAAAACTGATCTGCACTCTCAGAGAGCAAGTGCCAGGCCCATCTCAAACTCTCCTGGGTAATGCACTGTACACCCTGTGCTGGCCTCTGCCCAAGGACCAGTGTCACACTCCACTCAAGAGTCGTGGTCTTGCCTTTGAGACACGACGGCTGAAGGAAGGGCATGCACAGACCCAGTGGAGAGAAGGAGAAGTGGTGCTAAGTGTTTCAGAGAGGAGTCCTTGAGATAGCTTCATGCAGGCAGTCTTCATTTCCCTGCCTTCTACAAATGCATCCTTTTGGCTTCTCTCATTCTCAAGGCTACTCATTTTCAGAGAGCAAAACAAAGTTGTGTTTATTTGTTCACACAGATTTGGAATTTTTTGTTAGTTGCCCCCTCCAAGACTGTACTGAGGTTAAAACTAAGGAAAAAGAAATGCAAATTGAAAGCTTTTTTGGTGCTAAGGCAGAGCTGCTTGGCCTGCCACAAGCCTCTCTCCCAGCATCTCTCTGAGATGCCCCTAAGGAACGTGGCAGATGGTTGTGCCTTTTCAAGGACCCAAGAGGCAGCAGAGGCCAGCCTTCTCTCCTTCTGCCTTGGCATTTGTACCATAAAGCTGGGATCATTCCTAGTCATGAGAAGGAAGCCTCTGTCCCAGGTCTCACTGTTGCTCAAAGGAATAGCTTTCTTCTGTGTATACTGAGCCTGTGCCATTGCTTTTTCAGGCAGACTGGTGTCCATCAGCTGTTGGGACACCCACACAATCCCACAAATTACAGGACTCTCTGCAAGGACAGCTCTAAAAATACTCAGTCATCATAAATTATCCTGAAATGAATTGTTTTAAAAATAAGTTTTGAAATGACTGTTCCTCTCTGTCTCCTGCTAAAAGATCTGCTGGTAAAGAAGCCACTTAGCTTTCCACATGTACCAGCACTGGTTGCAGCCAGAGACTCATGCTTCCTATGTGCAAGCCAAAACCCTGCTGCTTGATGCCAAAATGGAGCTGGATCTAGGGCATCCACACCCAAGTTTGCAGGGTCCTAAAAAGACGTTGCCTATTGCTTGCCAGAAGCTGGCAGCACACTGAGCCACAGCCAATTATCATCCTCGTAAATAACAGTAAGCCCGGCAAAGGACTAATGTGACTATCAGAGCACAAATGGAAGGGAAAAATGGGGGCTGTATCTGACAACAGGAAAACAAATTCTTCCCCAGATTAGCCACGTGCAAGTCCAAGGAATAGCCAGTTTGTCCTTACATACGAAAGCCAGCCAGAGCCTCTGCTAACAGATGTGCTCAAAGCTGTGCAGTGTGCACTTCTCATGCTCACCATTAGCATTATCTTCAGTCTTGACAGGCACGAGTGGGCTCTGGGGAGCAGAGTCTCCACTGAGGGAATAGCTGTGCTCTGCCTGGATGCCTGGAGTGGGTGGATCCAGGTCCATGTCCAGCAGAGGGTTCTTCTCAGCCAGTACTGGGTCATCGAAGAAACTGCTGAAGAGGTCATTGGAGAAATCCTCCATGTTGTCAGAGAAGTGATCCAGGTTCTCTGAGAAATGCTGAGCAAAGAAAAAAAGAGAAAGAGCATTAGTGTCAACTCCAAGAGGGAGCTGAGAGCACTCCTCTGCATTGAGTCAAACCTCAGCATCAGCATGGCAAAACCCAGTTCCCATTCCTTGCCTGCATCAGCCTGACAAAAACACCTTGAATTAAGATAGAAAGGGATGTGGTGCAGTACATCACATCGCTGCATGTTTATCTATGCCACAAACACTCATGAAACTTTTCTACATTACCTTATCTCCCCCTTCCTTTGTGAGTATCTATCTGTGTCTTTCAAACATCATCTCACTGTGACAACAAAACAAATAGAGTACAAGGAAAGAGATTCCTGTGATGATAAAATGTAAGGGTGGCAGAAAGTCATGGTCTTCAGCACCTGTCCTTAGTGACAGACACTTTTTCATGTTCTCTGCCAGCAGCAAGAGGCACATTGATGCCCCAGAGAACATCAACCCAGCTGCTGATTTCTATCAGAGAAAAAAGATCAGTTGGATCAACATAACAGGAAGGCCCCCTGTTGTATTTAATTTCCTCTGGGATTTAACAGCCCCTCTGTGGACCATATGAGGCTGTACTTCAGCCAGATAATGCCTGTGAAATTCAGCTCCCCGATGAAGTTTAAACACTACAGATGGGCTGTTAACAACAAACAATCATTCCACTAATCATTCCAGTAACAGTCAGTAAATCTAGCCAGTGCTGCTGCAGAGCTGAGCTCCTGATGCTACAGGGAACCTGCTTCCTTTGAGGCATATCCTCCTATTCAGAAGTCAAATCACTAACTTTTCCATTTGCTACAACAAAGCACTGGTTGGGCAGGGAGAAAAATTATGGCTGCCAAACACCAGCTGAAAAATTATCCCATTTGTTGGCAGATTGAGGCTTCTGGCTCAGGGAGAGGAAAGAAAAGACAGATAGATTCAAGTGACTATATTACACAGACAGAACTGTGTAACTTAAATGAACTGGAGAGAGCTCAACAGAGTCAGACTGGGACTGTCCCCCCACCCCCTGCCTGGAAAAGCATCTTGGTGGGCAGAAAGGCATTGAAAGCAGTATACTAAAATACCAAGAGCAACAGGGTATGAATGAGTGTGGGAGAGAGCATGTAGGTCCTAGAGTGGAGACATGAATGCCAATGAATTCCAGTGTGAGAGCTCAGCTCAGGAGAGAGCCTGGCTTCCAGAGAAGCACGGGGTGTGTGCAGTCCTTTCTTCCCCAGGGCTAGGACTGAGGCAGGAGGTGGCCAGAGGACCCCGGATCCTGGAGCCCGTAGGTTCCTGCTCCTACCGGAAGGTATATTTGTTTTACCTGAGTGCAGTAGCACTCTGTCAACATTCCGCTGGCTGTCAGAGCTTTGGGGAGAGGCTGGGGAGTGAAGGAGGCTCTCCATGAACAGACCCACACTTCCCACCCAAGTGGGGGAGGGAGCTGGTGAGCGGCAGCAATCTCCAACATGTCGGTACCTTTCAACTCCAACACCATCCTTCAGCTGCTCAATTTAAAACCTCAGATACCCAGAGAGCAGGCTGGAAATGGGGGTGGAGTCCCTGCCACCTGCATTCTGCCTTACACGAGATTTATCTCCATTCACTTCCTTCCCACTTGTCCTCCAACTGCCTGGAGTGACAGCCTAACATATGACCATCCAAGGCTTCCCTGGAGACCAGACACTGCATGTGCAAGTAGGGTGGAGAAGGCACACTCATGCTTAAATCCTAGTGTTGAGACCCTCCCTGCGATGTCTGGGCTAAAGTTTTCTCCACCTGTTCCCACAGCAGAAGCAGAGTTGGTGGGGTAGTTTGGTAAAATCTACCCAGCCATTTCCAAGCTGCCTAGGAGCATTTCTGCACTTGAATCAAGTAACAGAAAACACCTACCATCTGTGGGGAGTGTAACTTCAGAGGGAGCTGAGTCAGCAGATGGAACTGGGTTAGATAGTTATCTAAAAAGCACTGGAAAACCACGTTTTGTCCTATCCTACAGCACAGAAGGATAAAAGGTTTGGAGTGCTGAGCATTAACCCCAGAGAGTGCCTGCTCATGTAACAGCTGTTCTTTGTCTTGTGTTCTCTAAACAACACAAGCAAACACAGGATGTGAACACGATAGCCTTATGGTAAGGGCGAGAACCACAGAAAAGTGAAGGGATTCAGACTGCTGGCTGCCAATGCACCACGACACAGCAGAGCTGGGCTCAAATCATATTTAGTGTTGTGACCATCAAAACTAGAACCACTCTGTAGCCATGGAAGAGAAGCAGAGCTGGATGGACAGTTGTGGGTAGAGCCATCTGTGACACTGCCACATGCTTCCAATTTCTTTCACAACTCTGCATTAACAAAGGCAGAGGTGGGATTGAAGAGAGTCAAGAAAATGCATTCATGCAGTAGTTACACAGATTATCTTTTAGCACCATCCCACCCACATTTAGAACAATGATCCCTTGGTCAGTCAACAATCTCTCCATTGTTGGACAAACCTACCTAGGGGGAGGAGGCGGGGATGTGCCTCTGGCTTTATTCCGAAACTAATAAAACCACCCCAGCAGCTGCTGAGGAGTGAGAGATGAGTAATGAGTGCAAGGGACTGAGTATCAGAGCCTTAACACAGGCACCAACATTGGCAGGAGCAATTTCAGGTTTCTGATTCTTTTAGACACCACAGAGCAGACTTGCTGCTGGAAGACCTCACTGTTTGGAAATGAGGATGAGGGCAACACTGTTCTCCCAGAGGTGCAGGAGTTCAGGTCCCCAAGAGACCATTCTCTTCCAAGAGACAGAGACCTACTGCACAGTGCAGAAAAAACATGGGTGATGAGTGGAGAATGAAACTAGCACCCCTCCCCAGGAATCCAGAAATGTTGGGGCATTTACCCCTCTCTGGGCTTCTGGGTCTTATCCTCCAGGGAAACTAAATACTGGCAAAGCCTTCTCATCAAAGCAGCCTGTTTCAGCTCTCACCACTCACACATACACCAGTCCAACATCTCCAAACACAGGTGGAGAGAAGGAAGCTAGCCCATGGGATGGGCAATAACTACGGTTGTTATCAAAGGGGCACCAAGGATCCAACACTCTCAAGGAGGGAGAGCACCTAGAGCTGACACAAAGCTGGAGATTGTTGTTTTACTCAAGGAAGGTGGCAAGAGACAGAGGAAACCAGCAGAAGGAAGGGTAAAGCAAAAATAATAACATGGCTTTGTAGCTGGCTATACCCACAGTGGAAACTATGTGACCAGCAGGAAGCTGTCACCACATCCCAGGAAGACTACTGGGGCTTTGGGTTGGCTCTGTTCTCTCCTGAAGCCAACAGGTATTGTTAATTTTAGATTTCTAATTAGTGTGAGACAGCTGTGCATGCAACCACATGGTAAGAAGAAAGAGTGTCCTCTTGTCAAGATCCAACTGTGATGGACACAGTGAGGAGCAACTCAGAGTTTAATGTGGCTAGATGCCATCAAAATCACTACTAATTTGTCTAGATTGAGCCTGTTAATCCAGAATATGCAAATTTTGTCCCACTCAGCCTCATTTTGGGAGCTTCACTTAACTGGCAAACCTCAGAGAAAGCTTCAGCCATACTCTTCCTTTGCATGTGTGAGAGGCTTCAGGGAACTGCATGTCCTAGGATATGGTGACTCAGGGCTGTGTAGATCACAGCAGCGCGTGGCAGGGTCAGCGCTGCAAGCCCCTGAGCAATGAAGAGAAGCAGGTTTATCAGCTGATCAAATGGACAGTAGCTTTTATCCTTGCTGGAATGTAACGTGCCAAAGAAGGTGTTGGGTGGTCACTAGCCCTCTGTTCCCCCCCAGGCTGGGGCCAGCACAGCTAGAAGTCTTCACGTGCTGCCATGAAATGACAAGACTAGGCTGGGATTTGGGGAGACTTTCGCCAATACAACGGCAACAAAGGTCTCAGCAGACCAGGGAAGGTCCAAGAAAGAGTCCATGGAACTTGGGTGTGAATGAAGTGATGGACAGAGATACACAAGAACAGCAGCCTCATTCTCTCACAGCCTCTTCAAGACTGAAACTCCTTGAGAGTGCCTTCCAGCCAGGCTGAGATCAGCCAGCTCCTGCTCCTCAGAGCATTGGCCAAGAGGTTCTAATTGTGACAATGAAGGACTCGGCAACTCTGCTAAGATTTTCCTTTAAGATATTTCAAGTAGCCTACACACAGATGGGCCTGGCTTTAGCAAGGGGAACCAGTCAACCGGGAAACTTGACCCTTACCATCCTGGCCTAGAGGGAGTGGGTGTGCAGTGTACTGAGGGAAAACAGTTTCCAGATGGGATACAAAGCTCACAGCACAGTCTCATTTTGCATTATTTGCTCCTGTTATCTTCCCCTCCCTTTCACACCCTCCTTCCTTCTCCTTCTAACTATGCTCCAAAGCCAAGAAATAGCACGAGATGTGTTTCCAAAGCTGTATTACCAGTGAGCGGTCAGGGAGGGGGCAGCCAAGGGACAGAAACGCAATGGCGAGGATGTGCTGGATTTCCTGATCCAAGTCTGATTTCTGGCTGCCCATCCCCCTCAAATTCTAGGAGGACAGGGAGGCAGCGTCCAAAGAGGATGAGCCAGTGTGTACATGTATGGGGAAGCAACAACCATTGCATCTCTAGGCCCTACAGAGAGCCTTAATCTGTTCTGGTGCCACAGTAGAATCTGCTCAGGCTGAGGCCACCTCAGCCATGGGGAGAGAGTGAGAATCTGTCAGCTCCTGGCTTCTGCTCCCTCCCACTCCTGGTGATCGACATAGGCACTGACTCTTCCAAACATATTTCCACCACATGTTTTCACCCTGACCTCATGCTTAGGGTTGTCTAAATAGCACACTGTATGTGCGTGCGTGCACTTCTCATTTAAACACCCTTTCCTGTTGTACAGCAGTTATCTTGGGAGCTAATATAAGGCATCCAGATACTCAAATGCAAGCTCTACATATACCCCGACCCAGAGGTGGTGTTAGAACTCTGGAGGCCCCAAGCAGAGACTGAGGCACTAAGCCTTCTCCCCTGCCTGGCTGCACATGGGATGCCTTAAGGTAGCACTCTTGTAGCCCAGTGGCACCATGCATGGCTGAGGAGGTGATGACTTCCTCGCCCTGGATCCACTTCTCTGCACTCATCCTGGCTGCATCTGTGCCTCCTTTTCCCTTTCATGCTTCCATTCTTTGACTGTGACTTTCCCCTTCCCACCTCCAGCCGAGTTGTTTGGACAGAGTCTCCCTTCAGGATCAGCCTGGTTCTCACAGCCTCTCTCGTCCCACCACAATGGTCTCGCTCCAAAGAAAAAGCAGCGAGGGGCTAATCCAGCTGGGCAGCAGCCCAGGCCCAGGAGACGAAAGGCCTTTGCAGGTTGGAGGTTCTGCTCGTGCTGGCAGGCAGTGAAGATGGGGAGGGGATTCTTCTGAGTTTTCTCTTTTCTTTTTGAAAATTTTTTCCTCTTTGCTTGCCAAGATAAATCTCCTGTCCCAGCTGTGACATCTGCATTTCCCTTCTCTGCTTTCACTAAGGAATGAAGCCCCCTGCACTCCAGCTGCACAGCCGAGGTTTTCTTTACATTCCAGGAAAGAAGAGCCCATACACTCCAGACAGTCCTTCTGCTCTCTTTAAAATGCAGAGAATTTTAGACCTTATGAAAGTGAAGTTCCTAACAGTGTTAACAAGATTCAGGCAGGGTGGACAGATGCTGTGCACACTTCTCCACACAGCCAGTCAGTGCATGTGCACCCCAAGGGACACAAGTGATCATCCATCCCTTGGCTGCCACCCCTCTGGTGCTCTTCCATCCTGAACCAGTATTGGTCTTGCACCTCACGTATCCTAAGTCCCTGCTGCTCCCTGCCTGGTCTGCCCAGGCCCCTGGTGTGCCTGGACAGCTTGTCACAGACCTGCTACCCCCTTGGTGTTGCTGCTTTTCTGCATGGCACAGCCAAAGCACCAAAGGCAAAACTGTGTGTGAATGCCACTGTCGTTCCCCTCCAGCAGCAGGACAGCATCCTGAGCAGCAGCACCGCTGTCTTTCGCTGGCACTGCGTCAATGCCCACGTCACCTCTGATTACTTTCAGCATCACAACCTGGCATGTATGGTGGACCAAACACTCCAGACACCCCTGAACCTGATCTGGAACTAAGCCCAGAATTTGCTGCTGTCACAGAATCACTTAGGTGGGGAAAGACCTCTGAGTCTAAGCTATGACTGAATACCATGTCCACTGGAACATGGCACTAAATGCCACAGGAAACACACACAGGTGTTTCCTTAAACACCTCCACGGATGGTGACTCCACCGCCTCTCTGGGCAGTCCATTCCAATGTCTAATCACTCTTTTTCTTTATAAATTCTTGCTAATGTTCAACCTAAACCTGTAGTTTAAGACTACATCCTCTCATTCTGTCTCTACTTGCCTGGGAGAAGAGGCCGACCCCCACCTGGCTACGACCTCCTTTCGGGTACTTGTAGAGAGTGATAAGCTCTCCCCTGAGCCTACTCTTGGGCCTCCAAGGCTTAGGCACAACTCGCTGTGGAAACCTCCTTCCACCGCGCATCCGTGCCAAGGGCCTGGATTTACAATTTCCAGCGCTAGGCGCCACAGGACCTAGGAGGGACCGTCGGCGGCTCACGGCGCAGTCGGGGGAGGGCGATGGCGGGNCGGCGCGCGGGAGGAGTGCAGGGTTAGGACGGAGCGGCGCGGGCCGGTCCCGCCGGCCCCGGGGTGGCGAGAGGGCCGCGCCCGGCACTGCCTCTCCCGCACACGCACACGGCTCCCGCCGCCGGCAGTAACCCCCGGCTGGCCCGAGGGCTTCGTGGCTTCACCCCCCTCCTGTCCTCCAACCCCGGCAGGGGGGACAAAGCCGTCAGCTGACGGAGCGGGTGACGGCTGTTAAAAAGCATGTGCACAGCGCGGACCGCATGGAAATTCCGTGGCCGAGATTGCAGCTCAGAGTTCAGCAGCCTGCAGTTCACTGGGGAGAATCTTGGGAGATACCAGGCGCAGGGGGAGAGGGCGAGTTAAGTCTTTAACTTAAATGCTTCTGCTCCTGGAAGAATAAGACGAAGGGAGTAGAAGGTATGCGGAAAGTTGAAATGTGCTAGCCTGTGACTGGGTTCCCCAGCGGCCCCCGCGGAGGACTTTGAGTGCTGCTAAAGTCGTGGACACTGGTGTCTCACACCTGGCACCAGTGTGTTCAGCACAAATGGGATTAGCAGCCGGCACACAGCACCACGAGCAGTGGTCATGGGGAGACTGGAAGTGCCCCGCAAGGGGAAGGGCTGTGGAACAGCACAGAACCCAGGCTGAGGTGATTCACAGGATAAATGGCACTGCAGCGTGGCCACAGCGGTGCGGCCTTTTGTGTGCCCTGCCACCACCCGTGGGTGCCAGGTTCAGAGCAGATATGCATGTGCTAGGGAGGAGGGGGTAAACAGCAGCCTCCCCTTGGGCAAAACAAGCTCCACTGGCCTGGGGTGGAAAGCAGCTCCAGTACATGGCTCGCCTATGGCACGAGACTAGCTGAATCTGCAGAGATAGGAGCATCTCTCCTCCCAGCAGTGGCACCCTGGAGGATACAAAGAAATGCCTCGGCTTTTCAGCATGCTTTTGCTGTGTGTATGCTACATATGCAATGAATGTCCCAAATTTCCTTTGGCTTACAACTGCCTTGCAGCTGACTCTGATAAAAAAAAAAGAAAAAATAGAGCTTAAACCATACACAGAACTGGACACAACTCTCTCAGGATGAAACACTTGGATCGGCTGCTCTTAACCCTCATTTGGCAGAAGATTTGGGGCAAATTTCTAGGAGTCTGTGAAAGGTAAATAAAAAGCTTGTCCTTCTAGGCTTTTTTTGAGCTTGGAGAACTGAAGACACCTGCTTGCTACAAAACAAAGCCGCCCTTATTTCGAAGTCATTGTGGCGGCAGCTGGGTTGTGTTCAAACAGAGATGCGTAGGAGCTGTTCTCCATGGGAATGCAGGTATCCCTGGGCAAGCTGGCAGGGGTCTCTTCCTCTTCTTTGCTCCTTCCCGAGCCAAGGTCAGTCTCCAGGCAGAGACTTCACAGGAGCAATGGCCCTTAGAGAGAGAAGCTGTATTGTCATCTCTGTCCCCAGATCTCTGCTGTCCTGGCTGAGCTGGTGTTTGTGTGAACATGGCAGCCTCAGCTGCATTTGCAGCAGGCTCCCAGTGACACCCTGACTCCACACCATGATGGGGCTTTCAGCTGCTGTAGCATCTGGGGGTAGGAACTTTATGTCCTTTTGTGTGAAAATATAATCCATCATTTTTGGGAAGGCCCTCTCTGCTATGTTAACCTGATCCACCTCCACCCAGGTGTGCCCTGGCAGAGCCCATCCAGCCCTCCTCAATCCCCACAGAGGCACAGCAGCCACAGTCCATAGCCATGTCTGTACACCCAAGGGATGCATTGCCCAGCCCTGCAAATCTGGAGGTGAATCTACCCTGGAAAAGCCTACATGGATTTAATTGTGTATGACATGTCTGCCTGGGTGGTTTAGAGAAAAAAATCTGCTTAATGGTGAGGGATGCACGATATGACAGCAGGCAGGGCAAGTGAAAGAAAATACTGGTTTATTCTGCGTGCCTCTCTGTGAACTATACTGCCATGCTGATGTGAAACAGTGTCACAGTATCACCAAAAGACATGAAATGCAGCATATTTATTTTAAAAATAAATTAGCTGCTCAAGCAGCTGCTCAAGCCCATCACCAGTCAGTAGGATGGGAATGTTTATTCAATAACCAAAATAAATTGGAATAAATGTCACTTAACCATTTCTTCAATCTTTTTTGGAAGCTTCTGGCCCTGCCCAGTATGGAGTTGAAGCTGCCACAGTTGGCAGATCTCTGCCCTTACACAGCTTGTCAGCCCCATGCCATTATAGGCCTTTTATTCTGCATCTTGCAAGAAAGCAACAAGAAAGGCACACTGGGAGATAGAGGAAATCTGCTTTGAGAGATAACCAGAGAAGGAGGAAAGGTCTGAATTATCTTTGCAATCATCTTCATTTGTCTTATTGAAACTGTTTCTCTTTAGTTTCTTTTGCTCAGAGAGCAAAATCAGAGATAATTCACATTTTGTCCCCTGGAAGGTCTCTGGAGACCCATAAAGAAAAGCAGGCCTTGAGAGAGGAAGAGCTGTACTCTGTTCAAGTCCAAAAGCTGAGGCATGCAGCTAATACCAAACATTACTGGTGGCTTTCATTCCTTGGGCCTTTGTAAAGGGCACTTAACACAGCAACCAAGTCTGGAGCAGCTGATTTGTGACTCAAGGATGTGAGGGATTTTCACACAAAATCTTGAGAGAGCAAGAGCTGGGATTCTCTTCAGTGGCCAGGCTGGGCAAGAGTTGGGTTTTGCAAGCAGCAGACTGAACAGGGTCCTGCACCAGGACAGTTTTCAAAGCAATTCAACTTGGAATGCAGATTTCTGACCTTCTGCCAATATCTCAGTGGAAAATCTGTGCCCTTAGCAGCAGATAGGAAATTAAACTTCAGCTCCAATGCTGAGGGGTATCATTTTCACCTTAGCAGTGGAGCTGCAAAAACCAGAGTCTCTGGAGAATGGGGAAATCCTTCCTAGGCTGCAAAGAGCAGTAACACCTCTCAGACTGTTCGTCACTACTGGAGTAGCCTGGATTAACACCATCCTGGGGCAGAATGAAGATGTGATGCTGCTGAACCAGGGGTAAAAGCCCTGCATTTCCAAAGATATGGATGGATGGATATCTGACAGGTCAGAGATCAGGCAGTCACTTCAACCATGGGATGAAAATCACAGCTGAAGGAGAAAAGAAACCTATGAAAACCCTTTCCCAACACCTGGCTCTCCAGCTGTCCTTTCTCCAAGCTGGACTTCTCCACAACAAGGCCCAGCAGCCAAGGACTCTGTAACTGGTGAAAAGAAGTTGAAATGTGGAAATGCATGGTATCATGTACTCAAGTCATGTCAGAAGCTTCTGAGAAGAAGAGATCCCACGTTCTTTTGAGGCCAGGAAATGTACTACACCCTGAGCTCCTGCTGTGAAAGCTCCTGTGTCTGAGATCAAGCAGACATCTGCACCCCAGCATTGGAGTGGTCTCTGTAGAAGCTGGTGGATTTGGGAACCCATCTTCTGGACATCCCTGGACAAGGGAGATGATGGATGGCCTCATGGGTTTTAGGGCTAAGATGAACCACTCTGGTAATCAGATATGGTTCCTTACAGAGCAGAGTGCTTCCTGCTTCAAATTCGTCATCTGCAACTGAGCTCAGTTTAAAGGCTCCAGATAAATCCAGCCCTTTCAAGAAAAACAACCCAAAAAACAACCAACTGTTGTAGAAATATAGTTACCAAACAAATGAGTCACTGCAAAGAGGGACTCTGTAGCTTAAGCCTCCAAAATGTTTTCTCAGCCTTTTTGCTCTTAGATGAAAAAGCGCTTACTACCACAGATTTTCCTGAGAACAAATCAAAGTCACCTTTCAGTCTGTGGAGCGTGGTATGGCATGGCCACCCTGCTGGGTTGTTCTGCAGGCACGGAGAACTTGAGTTATCTGGTGATGGCAGGTTGTTGTCATGTAACTCTGTCTTAGCAGCATATTCAAAGATTAAATTATCTTTCTATGTAATTAATTGCTTTTATTATTATTTTATTATGTTAAATAGATTTTAACATTATCAAATCACAGGTGGACGTGAGTGATGCCTGTGGTAAAAGAAGTTACAGTCCTGCCGTGGTGGCCAGTGCTGCAAAGTGATAATGAAGACTCTGTGAGCCTTAGAAAAGAAATATAAAATCTACAGTGGTTTGGCTTCTGGACATCCTTTCAGACAGGGCCTTATTTTCCAGATATATAATTCAGGACAAGAAGCAACCTCTTAGTATCCATCATGATTTTAGGTGCAACAAAGGAGAAGAAGCATCAGTGAGGTCTTCCCTTTTTGTCCCTTAACCTTGATGCTAAGTGAATTTTCCCAAGTATGATGTTCTTGATATACCCTTCAAAACCCTTCACAAGTGCCCAATATGTGTCCCAGCACAGATCCAGTCCCCTGCTCCTGCCTGGATCCTCACAGCACCAGGCCTTCTCATACCAACATCTTCCCTCGTGCCTCTTCTGTTTGATACCCCCCCGCTTTGCTCCTCCTTCGCCTTCCTCCTGTCTCTCTCTGAAAGGGTGCACACATCTGGCTTGCCTTTATTGTGTGATAAATCTCACCCTGCATCTTGGGTTCATTTTCTGAAAGTTTTGAATGGTGTCTTGGAAATGCTGTTGGACAATAGGAGCTCTTTGAACCCAGGCCAGCTGGACGGGACTCCTTGCATTGCAGCTGACATGCAGGCTTTGGCGGTCTTTCTCGACTCTTTCCTCTCTTTTCTTTACAACGTTTGAGTTGTCCTCAAACTTTATTTTTGGAGTGGGCAGTGCATTTCTGAATCTTTTCATCATTATATTATTATTAATTATGGTCATGACTATTTCTCTTTCTGCTGGCACTCCTGGGTGGATCTCTCCTCTCTCACTTAATATCTTGGGTACGACTACCTTGGCCACAACCCACTCAAGCAGTGACTCAGAATCCCTGGCCTGTTCCCAGGAGAGATGCAAAAGTTTTGCCAATTGGTTTAGAAAGAGGCCATCGTTTTCCAGAGCTACTCTCTCGCTCAACAGAGCTGAGCTGGGTGGAAAAGCTCAGCTCTGTGGTTCCAGGGAGTCCATCCCTGGTGGACAGGCTGTCCCTGGGTTATTATGAAAGCAAAGCCCTGTGCCCTTCGCGTGCAAAAAGGACAACTTCTGAACCAGGCAGTAGGATTCTCCACTGAAAATAATTTTGCTCCCTGGGGGTCACTGCACTCAATTTCCCCATTCTCAAGCCCCTGGAGGAAACAAAGCTAAGGGAGGCATGTGGGCAGGATGAGGCATTGTGAGGGAGTACTGGATGCTCAGGTCAAACTGTTGCCTAATGCATCATCACACAGCTACCCACATCTTGAGTCAGAGTGGAGAATGGCATAATCTGAAGCAGGCCCTCGTATTGCTGGGTTTGAGGTTTCCTTGCAACAGTAGTACATGGTAGAGAAATCCCATCCTTATCCTCTGAGCGTCTCAGACTTTTCCAGCCATGCAGGAGGGTAGGAATTGCTCTGATTCTAAAAGCAGGAGGGCACCTACGGCTCAACTGTTTGCCCCTCTAGACACATTGAGTGTTTGTAGTGAAGAAGGCTGTTTTGCTCCTGTGTGGCTCCTGTGACTTTCA
The DNA here is from genome assembly GCA_013398075.1 of Notiomystis cincta. Lineage (NCBI taxonomy): Eukaryota > Metazoa > Chordata > Aves > Passeriformes > Notiomystidae > Notiomystis > Notiomystis cincta. The sequence continues at coordinate 115,151 of VZRX01019775.1, forward strand.
AAGACCTTCAAACAGTGTGCTCTTATGGAGGCAGACATGCCAATCTTCTTCATTTCATGTGCTAGGAAGGACACAAGAAAAAAAGAGACGGCTGGTCTTGGTGAGGCATGGCTCTCTCCCACAGAACATGGTGGCAACCTGAGTGAATCCTTGTGATGAGACTGCACTGCCTCCTGCAAACAGCACTGCAGGGAAGGGCATGACAGGCCTTCCACTATCAAGAGTAGGCACTTGGCAATGTCAAAGCAGGTCCTGCTCAGGCTCCCTTACTACGTGCTGGGAAGCCCACCTGCTTCACAGAGCAGCCAGGAGCCCTGGTATTCTCTGGTGCTGGCATTTGTAAAGAAGAGGGACTGAGTTGCTTTTCACTCACATCTACCAAAGGGAGGAATAAGCCTTGGGTCAAGTAAAACTCTCCTCCCTCCTGTTCTGCTGCAAGATCCATCAGGGCAGGAAAGCCCACGAGCAGCTGGGAGCAGTGGTCTCGCCAGCCCTCTCTGTGCTGGTGGTGAAGGCTGAGCTCAGAAGGTACTCTCAGAAGGCTGACTCTGGAGCTCAGCTGCCGTGGTCCAAGCACCAGGCAGAGGTGTCACTCTCTGTCCAGCTGCAGCACGGTGCAAACCACAGCTGGTTCCCTGTGCAGGGCTGCCTCTCCCGGGCTGGCAGGCTGGCTGCAGCTGGCCTCCGCTCCCGCCAGCAGGGTGGCATTGCTGCTGCTGCCTCAGGAATGCAAACTGCCTGAGCTGCTCTTGAGGATTGGCCAGGAAAAGTCCACAAATAGCAACAGGAAATCAAAATGCCCGCTCCAGACATGCACTAGATATGAGGCCATCCAGCACAAGGAGAAAAATCAAATGCTGGACAATGACGATTACATCATGCTGTGGGTGAACATGTGAGCCTGTCCAGGACAGGGCCATGCCAACAGGTCCAGATAGCTCAGGAATGCTAACTGCATAGCTACCTCTTTCATCTTTGGTTTTTCTTCCCTCTTTCTTTCTCTATTCTCCATCCCTTCTGGTGTCCTTCACTCTTTCCCAAAATATGTAAATAAATCCTCTGACAACTCTGTGTAACTCAATATTCCTCAAATATCCACTGAGACCAGTGGATGGGCAACTGGTCTGGACATGGGTCCCTGGCACGCACTTGTAGGTATCAAGGCTGCTGGGTGACCTCACCACACTGTGTAGCTGCTGGGCTTGACACAGTAGTGTATGCCTTCACCTCACCTGGGGTTTCAGCTCCAGGTCACAAAGGAGGAGGTTGCAAGGGCTGTTCCCCTGGAGCCTGAAGCATGCAGGAAAATTAAGAAATCAGCATTGCTCCTGCTCTGCTGCAGCTCACCCCAGCTGCTTACAGCTGCCACTGAGTGCTCACTGTGGCTCCAGCTACCAGGGGAGGGAGAAAACAGTGTTGCTGTCCTAGCTAGCAGCCTCTACCCACCACCCTGGTGGTACTAATTAGCAGCAAAAAAAGGAGCACAGCAGCCTCAGTTCAGTCCCCAGCATTGACCAGAGCAGCATCTGCTGCTACTCAGCTCTCTCCCAGCATGATAAAAAAGGGCTCAAAACCTTGTAAGAAAAAAGTGAAAGGTATGTGCTTTGCCAGGTCTCAAAAAGGGCTGCAGGCCATTTGCTCATTAATTACTGCTAATCCAACTGCTGGACTGCTGCCAACTATATTTGACAAAACCTGAAGAGCAGAAGAAGCATCAGAGGATGGAAAAGCAACCTCTGCATCACTCTTCCCAATGGATGATGTGATCCTAACTTTACAACAGGCCAGACAGAGTTACTGAAAAGGCACCTCCAAAGAAAGGGAAAGTGCAAAACCATGCACTGAGCAGCAGGAGGGATTGACATGGGTCTTGAATGTCCGACTAGGGACTGATAAAGACATGATATTCTGCTATTTTCAGCTTGTTACCTCCTTCTTATTTACAAACCAGCAGAGAAATAGTCTGGGAGCCTGGGAACTCAGCCCAGCACTGAACATGCAGCAGTTTGGGGCAAAAATGTAATGGGGTGCTCTCAGCAAATTGCACCAAACTGAGGGAGAAGCTCGGTTTTGTACCTGAGCCAGGATCTGGTTGTACAGTGGAGGATGAGGTATGAGTACAGCCCATTCACTGGATTTATAAAGCACAAATTGTTTGGTTTTCAGTAAGGCCCAGAGTGGTCAGGCCAGCAACAGCATGGGCCAAAAGTACTTTAGTTTAAATCCTGATGCTGACCAACGCAGTCATTCACACTGACACAGAAAGATTACTCTGGATTATCTTGAAGTATCTGAGGTCAGAATGAGACACATGCCGTCCACAGGGATAAGGAACAGGAGAGAGGTGAAGGATAGCTGGGATATCAGTGGAGAATAGATCAGCCAAACTGAAAATGTGGCAAATATCATGTGTAGCTGTAAAGTCATTCGAAAAGAGTCCAACCGGAGAAGCAAAGTAATAGTTCCTATGGACCTTTCCTGGCAGATACTTACTAGCAAAACCCCACTCCAGTCCTAGTTTTTGTTAATCTGCTTCACCCATTGATGACACTGCTCCTTTTCAGTACGAATAAGGATGTGCAGTTTTTAATAGTGAGCAAAAGCTGCATCACTGCAAGTGACAGCCTGAGGATCACACACTAAGAAACCGGCAGAGCCAGGACTAAAATACAGTTCTCCCATTCCTAACAACCTCACTGCAGCACTGTCCATAAAGACAGGAGAAACACAACAAAAACAAACCCAACATCGTTCAATTGGCGATTCAGTATTTGTGGCTCAACAGCACCTCATCAACTCTGAGAGTCTGCCACATTTGCTTGGAAAGAAGAGCCACATTTCCAGCACTCCCTGGGCAAAGAGGTCTCAGATTGAGAGACTGAAAAGTCTTTGAAAGAAATCTTCCATCAACAGTCTTTACAAATGTCAGAGCTGGTTTCCTCCTCCCTGAGCTGCCTGGCTTGCAGTCCCTGCCCTGGGATAGCAGTGAGCTTAGCCAAAAGCACCTGCCCAGCTCCTTCCTTCTACTGTCGTGAATTTAGCAGACTCATTTAACATCAAGCTGCTCTGACATGCAACAACTCTTGATGCTTTGGAACTGGGTCCTCTTCTTCATCCTGGTCTCCCTCTACCTCCTTCCCCTTCTGGAGGGGAAAGCTCTCCTCCGAGTAGTGCGAGGGATGCAAATATTGCAGAGGCAGGAGCTGGCAGACCCCCTGTGCCTCGAACAGCAGAGATGGGTTATTCTTGAGCTGCAGTGCTGCCCCTGGACATACCATGCCATCGAGAGGAGGAGCCAGTGATCCCATGACACTGTGGAGGGGAGTCAGCATGGAGGATGTTGTTTGGGCATTGATCTAAGAAAGCTCATGTGCAGGAGGGATGCTGACAATCCAGTAGGAATGTCCACAACCAATGCAGCATCCAGTTCCCTCCTGTGTAACACAGTTGGTGTCAGGCCCAAGCTGTAGTACTCCTCCAGCCTTAGCTGCCAGGTTCCTCCCAAGGGAGCCCTGACATTCCTGTTGCAGGGGAACTCCTGACACAAATTGCTCAGCTGAAAGCATTATGTTTTGCATCTGCTCTAGGAAAAATGCTAACTGTGTTTTGAGCAGGCTTTGCTAATCGGGTCAGCCAGACTGACCTAAATGAACATTTTTCCTAATCATGACAAAGTCACAGTGTAAAGAGGCCAAAAGCAACTTTGCTGAGGTAGTCAGGGGTGAGTTTCCTCTGGAACAGCCTGGACAGTGATTGTAATAAATGACCTCACACAAGGCATCACCTTTGAGCTCTAAAGATGGTACTAATTACTCCAGTACTGGTTTAAATTACATAGTATTTTCAGGGAGAATAGCCTTGCACAGTGCTGTATGGGGAATTTCTGCAGTCTTAGAAAGCGAGAAGATGCAACAGGATAAGAAAGAAAGCAGTGAAAGAGTGTGTGGATGTGTGCACTTCTACCCTTCATGAGACCTTGTTCTGGCTAATCAATGTGTCAAGATAAGTGTCAAGCATCTATTACTTGGACACAGACCAGATCAGAGCCACATGATTTCAAAGGCAGATAGCCCTGGACAGGTTTAACAAAATAAGAGTCAAAGGAGAGATGCAAAGAAAGAGAAAATAAGGTGGATAAAGAAGTCCAAAAGGGGTGGGTGAGAGGATAAGGCTGGAGTGTTCAGGTCAGTTCAGGAAACTACAGGAAAGGAAAACTTTGAATGATGTAACCATACAGGAAGGTACACAGAAGTAAAATTTGTTTTCTTGAGCAGCTGGAAATAAGTTAGATAGATGTAAACACTGCATGGCAGACTGGGGGAACAAGTGGGTTGAAAGACACAGCCTGCCTTTCAGCATGCTACTTGCAGTCCCCTGCCACTCTGGTCATGCCCTTGGCTCTTCACAACCTTTCAGCTATTTCTGCTCTGAGGAACGTTGCAGACATCAACCCAAGGAAACACCTAACAACTTACAACACAAGTTGAGCTCCAGATACAGGAAAAAGTAAGAGAAGAGCTCCATGCAAGCACCCACTCTGTCCTAGTGCCAGGCTGAAAACTGGAGGGATGATTTCAGTCAGAGGATACCAAACCACACTGAGGTTGCTCGCACAGAAGTCACCCACTGCAGCAGGAAAATGATGGTGCCAGCATGGGGGGCAGCCGAGAAAGATGGCTTTGGTTCCACCCTTGTTCTCACTTCTTATCTTCCATGTGGAGACATGAAGTTCCAGCAGTTCAGATGTGTAAATATAGTCCCCAGCAGAGAGCTGGGATTGGTAAAATGTAGTAATCCAGGACTAAGATTGGCTCAGAATTGAGGATCTAACACACTCGGCCCCTTCAGCAGACATGTCTCCTGAAGAAGAACAGTGCAGGCCACAAGGTTGCCTGTGAAGCACAGATGGCTGCACAGTACTTTGCTGCACACACATGGAATTTCCCTGGGAAATCTCTGAGCCAAATTAGGCCAAGAGACAGGTTTTGGGCATTTCTTACAATAGTTGTAATGGTTTGCTTCGTTGCTGGTGCCCTATCTGTTTTCCTGTGACTCTGCAACAAGGAGAGTCACCAGTTGGCTCTTGTGAACCATCTGGGTTCTTGCAGTGGACTGTCCACAACAGGACAAGCATGCATAAGCTTTAGTGAGTTGACTCCTCCCTTCCTTGAAATGCACTGGTACAAGTGAGTCTTGAGAATCAAATTGCTGTATCAAGAACAATCCTGCCTGTGATTATGTGCAGAGGATCTGCCATGTGGCTGTCCCAAAGTCAACTCCAGAGAGTTAAGCATTTTCATTTGCTTCCTTTAACACTGACAATTCTTTAAATAGTAAGTAAGTAATTACTAAATGCTAATTAAACACTGTCTTAAAACCTATGGAGAAATGCTGAGGGGAAAAAGGGAGCAAACAGAGGAATAACCTTTCTCAGAGGAAACATAGCAATAAGTCACAGAGGTGTCAGCCTGGCCATATTTTAAATAGTGCAGCTACAACTGTGGGTATGAAATCCCGAGTTCTAAATTCCCCTTTAAGGGATTGCTTCAGAAAATGATCTTTCCTAATCTCTGCTCTACCAGAGACAGCTCCATTCCAGGCTTCAGCAAGAACAATGGACCAGCACTGCACCAGTCATGGATGAGACCAGAGCAGCACAGGATGGGGCCAGTGCAGTACAAGGTGAGCTCCTGAGCAGCAGAAGACATTCTGCATCGATGAACACAACACATTTCATTAAATTTAGAAGCCACCACACACTATGGTGTCTTCTGAAGCCACCATACAGTACAAGCTTGTCCACTTGTACTGGTACCAGGAGGAGGCACAGTGGGCCAGTCTTAGAGGTTTTTCACAGTCTAATCTATACAAATGAGACTTTAGGTTTGTTCCTCTCTGAACGTGGTGGTGGCATTGAATAGCTGCCTTATGCCAGAGGGGATGAGGATCACCTGGCAGACATGGTCTGAGCAGTACACAACTCCAGCATCTCCCAGCTGGTGCTGATGACACCCTCCCTCCATGGGAGTGGACTGTGTGCACAGATGTACTTCCACCTCCTGCCAAACCCTCCCTTTGTTTACTCTGCAAGCATTTCACCAAAGACCTTCCTGCTTCTCCTCACCAAGAAGATGGCTCTGTGTCCACTGTTTAAACCTGTTTTGGACATGTGCCTTCCTGTACTCCTGCTCTAAGTTGCAGCCTCTCTCCTAGTTCTGGCCCAAGAGCACAGTTAACAGGTTCTCCCACTTAGCTGAGATGATAATTTAGGAGAATGGGTTCCCAGCACATGCAGGCAGTTGTCCAATAGATGAATGTGTTTATTTAGAAAGAGTATCCCAAATGTTTGTCAGTTTCTTGGCAGGTAGGACACACAGATTATCCAGTCTCTGGACAAAGTATTGACCTAGTCTTCCAAATGAAGTTCAAGTCTCTTCCCCTCTTCTTTATCAAAAGGTGGTGACTATGGTGATGATGCTCAGAGACCCAGACTCAGAGATCCATGGACCCATGTTCAGCTCTGGTTTCATGCTGCTGCTAGCACTTCTGCAAGTGTAAGTCCCACCATGAGATAGTATGGAGCAGCAGGGCCACAAAGTGTAGAAACCACGAAATGGATCCAAAGAGACTAATGAAATAGAAAGATATTGGAACTATTATCTTTGGATTTACCTCCATCAGGCCAGGTCTGATGGCCCCATCAGGTCTCTGTATCTGTGTGCCAGATCCTACAGGAAACTGGTAGGCAAGTTCCAAGAAAAATTTAAAGAAAATAGCCTTTCCATATCCAGTACTTGCCAGACTAACCATAAATGTGTTACTGACTAAATTTTACCAGGCACAGGAATAGAGGGCCAAAATGCTTGCTGCATATGTCCCCATGAGAGACTACCATCAGTCCTGGAGACCCAGCCACACCTCACAGCAGAGCTCCCCTGTCCAGCAACTGCAAAGGATACAAAGTGGGTGACCAAATCTGCCTGAGCTCTCCATCCTCACTGTGCACTGACATGGTGAGAGGGAGTTTACAGAGCATGAAAATCACTCAGACCAAAGGTCAGTCCAACACCTAAGCACCACTTAAGTGCTATTTATGTCCCTGTAGTAGGCATAAGAGGAATAAAAGTGTGTACAGGCTTCCTGTGAGAGTGACAGTCATCCATGGTGAATAGCCTCACTTCATCTTTAGGGGAAGCTTCCCCTATGAGTTGCACCAGCACCACTCTCAGCCTACTCACTCTGTACAGTCCTGCCACTCTCCTCCTCCTGCAGACTGGGACTATATTAAAGAAAAGAGCACACAGTAAGCCCAACACCCAGTTTGCAGTCAAGGAACAAACCCACAGAGACAAGCAGTTCTTCTCCCATTCTGCTGTCCCTTTGTAGTCTCCAGAAAATGCCAATTGTCACAATGCCTGGGCATGTAGGATCCCACAGTGAAAGAGTGCATTAGTGTGCATTCCTCAGAGAAGCTGGGTTAGCACCCAGCCATCCTGCAGCTTCTAACAGGGGAGACCTGAGTGAGCATGCAGGCTATTTTCTTGCCTTGATGTCTCTTGAAGGAGGTAAAGTATATGCTTTGAAAAGCATAGAGTCAAAATAAAGCTCTGTTTACATAAATATCCAAAGTCATCTTTGAAGGTGTTTTTTGCACAGAAGCAGAGGGAAGAAAGAAACCCACTGGGGTACTGGGTTAAAAAGAAACACATGACTTCTGTTTGGTTGGTTTATTCTGGCTTCCCTCTGACACCAGTGTCACAAACCCAGTGAAGCACAGTGGTGAATCTGACTTAAAAGATAAGTCTTTTGAAGAGTTTCACAGCACTGATAAGAGCTGAATGAGAAAGTAAGAGCTCTCTGAGTGCAGCTGTAATAGACCATAACAAATAGATGGCTGCTCGAAGAAATGATCAGAAATGCTGGACTGGGCTGGACACAAATGGGTGAAATTGATAAACAGGTACTGCATGAAGGATTAGCTTCATCTATGGTAGGTCCTTCTGGGAGAAAAAGATGAGCGAAGCTGCCTAAGTTCAAAAGCAGTATGTGGCCTCTTGAGCAGAAGGAGACTGACAGTGCTGTTAGCAGCCATCCTGTGTAAGTGTGGTTAGCAGAAGCTAAGTGGAGAGAGGCATTTTGTGTCCTTTGGAGATTTCCCTTCCAATTAACAAGCAGATACCATTCTCTGTAAGATTTTCAAAAAAAAAACAAACCAAACTGTCACAGTGATAAATCGGTTCCTTATACCTAGTCTAAACCTTCTCCATTCCAATTTATGACCACTCATCCTCCTGCCATGCACTTATGAAAAAGCCTGGCTCCATCTTCTCAGTAACTCCCTCAGCTGTGCAAGTAGGCTTCCGCTAGGTCCTCCTGGAGCTGCCTCTTCTCCAGCTGAGGAAGTCCAACTCCCTCAGTACTCCTTCATCTCCCAGTTGCCTTGGTGACAACCTCCTTGATGCACTCAGATTTATCCATGTCTTTCTGCTATCAGGCAGCTGAAAACTGGACACACTGTACTTGAGACACTGTTTTATGATTGTCAAGAAAAAGGGGATAATCACTTCCCTGTGTCTATCTACCACCTCACTTCTGCTCCTAGTTGCTTTTGCTACTGGGGCACACCAGTGCTCCATGACCCCTGGTGGGTCGGTCCGTCCGTCCGTCCATCCATCCGTCCATCCATCCATCCATCCATCCATCCATCCATCCATCCATCCATCCATCCATCCATCCATCCATCCCAGGGGCAGGAGTTCGGGTTTGTTCTTGCTGAATTTCATGAATTTCATTTCTGTCAACCTATTCCTACAACCTGGGCAGATGTCTCTGAAAGGCAGGCCCCACACATTCAATTTTTTGTTTTTCTGTTACAAACACACAGACCTTTCTGAAGATGCATCTACAGATGTGCCTTAATTAATTCTTTGTCACAGCTTCAGATGAACAATACAGAGAACCAATTTTTAAAGACCAAGATGACTCAAGAGGATTGCCAAGGTTGTGGAAAAGAAAGTAGTTAGACACATGCAATTCTTGCCACAAAGGAGCACAGACTCTACTATAAGGTTCATCCATCTTTTCTTTCTGCTTCCTTTCTGAAAAGAGGAAATCATACTCACAAAAATTTCATACTGACATTTTATAGCCAGAATTCCTGGCCTGTTTTAAGAAAAATGCCTGCTGAACAATATCTGGAAAAGTTTGCCCATCTTTGTAGCAAAGGCACTGGCAACTTTGTGAGCTATTGTGCACGGTGATGCTTTGCACAGTTCTATGTCAAAAGAACTTCTCCACACATTTCAAGATCCCAGGAGATTTGCTGGATTTAGTAAGAAAATCCAAGTGTATTTCTTCCATCCTCCCCATTGTCATGCAGAGTGAGAACAAAGAGGGTGATGTATTATATTCTGGCTCTTGGATCACCAGTTAATTTGGTAGGCCAGAAGTAGCTACAGAATCTCTTATATGTATCATCTGCAGGAGGAGAAGGTTTCAGCTTGACTCTCTCACTCCAGCAGAAGTTTGTGGTGCTGGCAGTTCGGAAAAAAATCCACAGGAAAAAAAAAGCCTTAAAAAAGCGCCTTTCTGCTGTCAGCTGAGCACAACGATGCCTGAGTCACTGCAACATAGTTAAATGAGAAGACAAGGGCAAGCTGCTTCCAGAAGCAGCCCTCCAAGCAGAAAAGCCATTTAAATGAGGCAGGACAGAGCCAGCCTGCCCATGGCCACCACACACTTTAAACACACTGTCCGGGCAGGTGGCACCAGATGGCACTCTTACACAAAAGCTTCTTTTTCACAGGGTCTGCTTTCAGGCAGAAGTTGTTATTAACTATAAAAAGGTACCACCTATATTGGTTAGGGGTTCCCTGGCTTCTGACCGCAGCCCATGTTGCACCTGGTAAAAGGACCGGTGCCAACACCTACTATTTTCATTTTGGTAAAGGAATAAATGGTCTTGGCATAAAGCACTTCCTATCAGCATAGCTTCATCCATGCAGGATGTGTACAGAATTAGGGAAAGCACAAACCTCCTAGCAACAGGTCTCTCAGATATGAGCCAGCAAGGTGAGCGTTCAGTGTTGGGGTGAAGTGCCATTGGAGGCTCTGCCTGAACACTGCGGGACTCTCTTGCCTCTGGTAGAGCCCAGTGGAATCAGTCCTTGAGGCACAGTGGTATCTCGGAAATTAGGAGCTGGCAAGATCTCTGAGAGATGGGGCTCCCTGCATAATCTCTTTCCCAGACCCTGTGTGCCTCTGCTTGGTGCAGTGCACTTAGTATTTATGCAAATTCTGCATCTCTACCGTCTCCCTCACAAAGGAGGCAGCATAAAAGGCTTTAGATATCTTTCGCGAAGCAAAGCATAAGTGGATTCATCAGTGGATTCACCCTCTCCCTGTTCCCTGCTCCGACTGCAAAGGGTAGTCCTCAGGAGCGCTCGCAGTGCTTCACCGGGAGCAGGGGAGGTGCCAGTACTGTGCAAGGGGAGTAAGAAGCCATTGCTCAGATCTCTGGCCGGGGCAGGCACACTGTCCCAGGGCTGCAGCCGCTCAGAGGCTGGCGGAGCCTCGCGTTCAGGCAGTACCCGGCTGCCCAGCGCCGGATCCCCTCGTTCCGAGCCACCTCTGCCGTGGGGCCCTTCCCACTTCTGCCTCAGGGCTGGGTCCTGCCTGGCAGAGGGGCTGCGGGATCCGCAGCACAACTCCCATGGAAAGCTCGGGCTGTACAGCAAAGAGTCTGTGCGTGCTCTCAGGGAGAGCTGCTGGACTGAGAACTCGCCTGACTCCTGGGAAAGGCTGGGCAGTTTCCCTAGAGGTGAACAATGCCCCTTTGGTTCCCTGAGACTGGCAACACATTTTCCTCCCAAGTCGCTCTTCCCCCTCACCCTTCGCCCTAAGGTAAATCGGCCCAGCCAAAGCGCCAAGCGGTGGATGCTTCATCTCCCAAATGCCACTCTGAGGAAAAGTTACAGGCAGGGGAGAGAGGAGGCGCTGAGCCCAAAGCTCTCCCGACGGCAATCGGCCGTGCCTGCGGTGCTGCCCGAGCTCACACACGGCAGGTCGTACAGTCCTCGCCTGGCACCGCACACTTCTCCCCAGCCATCAGGTTCATAAAACCGTAGTGTAGAACAGCCCTGAGATTGCCCGGCGGGTCTCCCCGGGTTAAGGGCGGCCGGGCCAGTCCAGCGGGGGGAGATGGCCGTGAGCGACGGCGGGCACCCGGCTATCTGCATCTCCGGAGCACCCCGGGGCAGGCGGGGCAGGGCGGGGACCGAGGAGAGCCCGCCGCCGTGTCCCGTCCCTGCTGCCGGGGCCGGCCCGCCGGAGCGGGAGTGCTGCCGGCGGTGCCTTACCACATTGCTGAGGAAGTCCGCCTCGCTGAAGTCGCCGAAGTCGAGGAAGCCGGTGCCGGCGGCGGGGAAGAGCCGCTCGGCGGGGAAGGGCTCCAGGATACTGTCCATGGTGCCCGCGGCGCGGGGGCACGGCCGCCCCCCACGCTCGGCCGGCCGGGCTCACTGCGGCCGCACGCNGGCAGCCCCCGCACCGCCGGGCGGGGCGAGGCCGGTGGCTGCCCGGGGCTCCGGGGCTCCTCCCGGCGCTGCGCAGGGACCCGAGGGCGCTGCTGGTACCCGGCAGAGCCGTGTCAGTTTGACGAACTGAACAAATCCTCCTTTCAGCAGCCGGCCGGCCGGCTTCGGTGACTCCTCTGCATCTCTCGGGGAGTAGCGCCGGCAAAGATGGGTATTCCGCGGGTTCGGTGCATGAAGGGCAGCCGGCAGGGAGGTCTCCTTGCCTCCGCTCCCCGCGGAGGGCTTGCAGGTAGGCCTAGCTGCGGCAGCACATGTGGCTGCTGTGTAATTAAAGAGCTGGGCACCATTAAAGAGCTTCAGGAAGATTATATGGTTTCAGATAAATAGGATTACGGATCCCTGTCCTCTCTGATCATTACTCCAACCAACACTCAGGAAAACCACTTAAAATAATCCCGTCGAAGAAGTCCTGATGTTTTATTAATCTGTCCCTGCTTTCATGGCTCCACAGAGAACAGAGCAGAGTCCCAGCTCCAAGGAGGAGCTTTCTTGGTCACAGGCATCTGGAGAAAAAACCCCAAAGACAGCAGTGCACCTCTCCTGGAGGAAACCTGGCTAGAAGTTGCCAGTGGTGAGGGCTCTGGCAAAGAAGTGCTGATTTGAAGCTGGCTGGAGCCTGTGCATGAATTGGACATGAGATTTTCATCCATCCAGGCTCTTGGTTCTCCATGGGTGTCAGAACTAACAGCACAACCCAAGGTGCTCCTTGGCTACTGGTTGCACAAGCAGCCACATCCTGCACACAAAAGCCTTTATACTTACACACACAATGAGCTCTTTCAGTTACATTTACTTTTACCTTATGTTTCAGTCAAGTGTAAAGAGCCTTTGGGTAAAAGGTCAGAGACATAAATTCAGCCAGGATGGAGTTGTGCTGAGAAAATAATGCTGTTCCTACTTCCTGAATGGTAAAGAAACCTCTTTGTTAATGTGGATGCCAGTCTGTTTAAAGGGGGATACACAAACACCTTTGCCACTGTAAGATGGGAAGAAGAAATATGTCCAGACCCTTCAGCAAGAAGTAAACCTGTCTCCAAGTAAGGGGGAAGACGTCTTTCCTTTAACATCCCAGTCAGCAGGGTTCTCAGCTGCCAGGAGTAGACAGACCGAGTCCTGCCATAGCAATGGAGTGACAGCCGGGGTCACAGAGCACAGAGCCACAGCAGGGGCAGCTTCACCTCCTGCCCCTAACCAAACACGGATATCACTTCCCTAACTATGAAGACTCACTGGTGAGACCAAGAGGTTCTGGTTCAGTGCCTCGCCCAAGCTAACACAAGGAAGCCTCTTCTTGGGACACACACTGTATTTATCCTCAGGCCGAGGAAGCTCAGATGGTGTCAGCGACGGTTTGCACAGCATGGGTGGCAGTGTCATCAGAAAAGGTCAAGCAAAGTAAACCTCACTTGTTTGTCTGTGCTCTGAAGGGAAAATGCTTTGGCACAGTCAGATAGGAGCTGTGAAATCAATTCTGGAGATTAAAATATCTCAGAAAAAAAAAAAAAAAACAAAATTGCCTGGTCTGAAACCCTGCTTCTATTCAGTGCTTTTAATACTGAATGTAACTGCCCGGATGCAGCTTCTCTGCCTATCACTGCTGCACCTTTGCAGGCAAGGAAGGGTCATAAAAATATCCTGCTTTGGTGTTGAACAGGAGAGCTGCTCTGTCCCATCTTGGAGAGCTCTGATGGGAGCCCCCATCCCTAGCATTTGTGTAGAGCTTTGAAATGGACACTTTGCTTATGTCAGACATGAGTGCAGTTCACTAAAGGCAATGGAAGTGTCACCTAGGTGGTCAGAGAGTGTTAGAGTGCTACTGCTGACCCTCTGAAGCCAAAAAGGAGAGTTATTTCTGCAGGCAAGCAGTCCTGTGCTCCAGGAGAGACCTGGAGACAGGTAAATTGTTGACGGGTGAGGGGAGGTGGCTGCAATTCAGAAAAACTGAGATGTGCTGCTGCAGCTGGCCATGGGTGCCTGCAGTAAGGGGGGAAAAGGACAGGCTGAGCAGCACTGCTGGAGCAGAGGCCTGGCAACTGCAGTGCTTGCAACACTTGAACAGTGTATCACCCTTACTAGAGCATCTTTAAAAGCAAGTTCTGCAGCCATCTCTTAGGATGTAGATACAGTAGAGCAGGAGGTAACCTTGGGGCAGGGGCTGAATTACATGATCATTCAAATTCCTTTTCAGCCCAGTTTTCTCTGATTTTATACTTAGATTTATTTGCAATCTGATTACAGCAGAGGGTTGAAACAGCAATCAATTATGTTCAGGTTGAACACATCAAACTGACAAAAGGTAAGTCTTCCTGGCCTCACAATATTTGATACTGCAAATACACATGTATGACCAACCAGGCTAATTTTATCACTGTTGGTAAGTGAATCATCAGTCCATTTCTCATAAGAAAAGGATCCTACTCTCCTATGCTCCATCCTGCCTGGTCCTGCTCCCACTGCTTGCCTTTATGCCCATGGAGTAAGAACTGCAGGTCTCTCATTGTCCCACTTTGCATTTGCTTTGCCTTTACTCTGCATTGTTGTGAGCAAGACATGCAAGACAAGGTAAGTAGGCCCTGGGCTTGAACATATGGACAGCAATCCAAGCCATTCTGCAACATGCCAAGCTAAAGCTTTTCATTCCCCCACCCAGGACCGTGCCAGGAGGTTTCACAGACTCTTCAAGGATGACTGTTTCTTGAGGAATGTAGGGTGAAATGCTGGTGACTTTTGGTCTGCTGCATGCAGGCTCTGTTGTTACAGGAGGAGTCATCTGTGTAGTGTTTGCAGCCTGGACAGCTATATGGAAATGATTCATGCTGTTAGAACTGCTTTGCTTTGGGGGTCAGCCTGGCTCTTTAGGACTGCCACCAAAGACTAGCTTTTACTTCAAGTCTGTGAAAGATGCCCTTTTTCCTGTTTATTTTTCCAGCATTGGTGCTCATATGGATGGAATAGACAGTTTCTGCCACAAGCTGTCTTCCTAGCCATGAAGGTTTTCTTTTTTACTTTGGCCCTTCAGTAGCTCTTTGCAACAGTCTTGCCTTCATTTTGCTTTGTCTTTTCTCTGGATTTGATTACCTCTCCATATATTGCTTTGGTGCGGTTTGTGTTTTGTGCACCACGGACAGAGGGAGCAACTGCTGCATTGTAGGTCCCCTCTTCTCCTGAAGGCCCACTGAGGACAAGGTGAGGATGGAAATGGGACTTTCAGCCTAGTTCAAAGAAGAGGTACTACAGTCTCCAGACAGGCTCTTAGGAGTGAGGACGTGTGATGGCACAAGTGATTACATATCCAACCCTTTGGCTGTGATTTTTTCATTTAGGTTTTTATGGGGACAATTAAAAGCCCAGAAAAGAGTCAAGATAGGGAGTGATACAGCAAAACATTCTCTACCAAAAGGCAACTTTTGAGGAAGGACTTGCAATTGCTGGAGCCTTTCTTTGCCCTCTGATCCACAGCCCTGCCTCATCCAGGAAATCTGTCTCCCTTTTGATTTCCTTCCAGCAGCTGGATTAAACTCTCTTGCACACACATTTCTCCCTCCAGCCAGCTTCAGCTGCTTTCCATTTCCTTCTTCTTCCTGTGTGCACTCCCAGACAGGTACCCAGCACACCTGTTCCCACCACCAGCAAGCAGCAGTGGGACAGGGAGGGGAGCCAGCACAGAAATCACACCCATTGCAGCTCCCTGCTAAAAACAGAGACGGGGTAACACCTGTGAAACCAGAGTGTTCATAGATCTGTTGCCACAACTGAAAGAGGGAATGGATTGTGTTCTGCATGTTGCTTTGTGTGCAGCTACACAGAATGTCACATTAAATGTCTGCCTGCAAGTAGATACACTTCATCAAAGACCACCACATCCAGGTAAATGTGAGCCATGCTGGAGCACTGCAGAGAAGTGCAAACACACATGTGTGTGTCATAAGGAAATGTGCACCACAACTTGTGTTTTTTCCCCCCCCCATCTTGCTTAGGAAATAGAGGGGAAAGTGAAGAGCATATTAATTACATGTTTGCATATGGCAATGATCCATGAATGCTGTGGTTTCAGTGAGCACCCTAATGCAATGTGGGGAATGAAAGAGAAGCCACAGAGCTCAGCACTGCAATTATTATTCTTTCTGGGGTAAACTTGGGGCCCTTGGATAGATTTAATCAGCCTTACAAACAAGGAGTGAGTGCCAGACAAGGAAGGAGGAAAGACCTAGGAAAAGGAAAGCCTTGAATACAAGACACTGGACCCTTGGAACATCCCTTCACGGAACCCCTTTAGCCTCCCAGGGATGTGGCCGAGCTGCCTGTGGCTGTATGTCTTTCTGCCAATATGTTAGAAAGCAAAGCCCCCAAATAGTAAATGGGTACTATAACAAAAGATGAGAACTGAAAACTCATCACTTTGGACGTAACTGATACAGGAGGAAAAATCTCTTTGTAATTCCTTAACTTCTTCATGACAGGCTAAGACTGTTCCTTTGCCTTCTCACATGCAATCTTCCTTTCCTGCTCTATATCTCAGAAAGAGCATCTCCCTGGGGAATCAGACAACTTTCAGGCTGACTGGATGCAGAGTAACTTCAGTATGAGGGCATCTCCTTCCAGCAGTTTGTTAGCATTTGAAGACATTATGTGAATGGGAAGCTGCAGGACAGCAGAAGAGGGTAGCTGCCTCTGCTTCCTATGCACTACTTTTTATTTACTAGGCTTCTAGCCTTCATGGTTGCAAGACCTGCTTGCAAAAAGGATTCAGGCAGACTTCACAGGGCTGGAGATAACCTGAAGAGTCATTCTTAGGCAGAGGTATTGACTCATTTCTCCTAACCATTTCCTACAACTCAAATCTTTCCCTAGGAAGGATGAAGAGCTGCACACTCTGACTGAATTTTACCCCAAGAAGATACTGTGCATCAAGGAGTGGGAAGTGGTACAGGAGGCAGCTGAAGAGCTGCTGGAACAGGACTGGATGAGTCAGGGCAAGGGATGGCAACAACTCTGCTTTAGCACACTGCATATGCCGTACAGAGTCAACTCCAAACTCCCAGTTACCCACATGATGACTAGAGGGCAATCCATGCATATTTGTGCCACTTGACCCCTCAAGCATGCTGGAGAAGTTGGATACTCTCATCTTGGCTACATCCAACAGAATCTGCCTTGGTCAGAACCAAGCAGATACAGCACACACAGGCTGGTCAGGGGAGTGGGAGGACAATATTCCCTGTACTGCCAAGGGTTAAAGCAAGGTCCAGATCCACAAGAAATCCTGTGAGAAGAAAAGCACAACCCAGCAATTCAGGCATGTCTCACCCCCGTTCAAATGACATTGTTTCAGTGCCGTCTGCCTCACCCCTCAGTGGTAATTACAGACTTTCACTACAGGGGGAAGAGAACATGGTGGAAGAAACCTTCATTACAGACATCTTCTAGAGAAAAGCAACCCCAGTGTAATGTCTCAGGCACATAGCCAGGATCAGCCACCAAAGCAAAACACATTTAGGACAAAAATAAAAGGGGGAGAAGTGTTAAGTGATTTGGGAAGATCAGAAGCCCACCAGGTTGGCTGCTGTACAGTGCGGGGTGTGGGGAGCACTTTGGAGGAACTGGAATGCTGCCCTGCTTTTAAGTGGTGCGGTTTGCACTTACATTCTTCCTTCCTTCCTTCCTCCTTCTCTGGGTGCTTGTTTTCCCTGATGTCTGCATGTGTCCCTTTGTCACCCCTGGCAAACACCAGTGGGCTGGGAATGGACGGTTTCCCTAGGCTTCCTAGCTTGATATTTGTCAAAGGGGCAGATAAAGCTGTAGGTGTCCTTGGCTGACCCCTCTCCCTTTTGCACACCTAGCTTAAAATATACACTCAAGAACAAGCTTCTTGTATTCAAAGCTGGGGGCTCCTTCTCACCTTGTGTGTATTACAGGGGCCCAAAGTTTGAATTTTGTTACAAAGGATGCAAAAGAGTTTTTCTTCCCAGTAGGTCATGCAGCTGTTACAGCCCATGACCATTTCCTATTGCTGTGGTGCATCTGTCAGGGTTGGTGCTGACCTCCCCTCAGGTGGCTGACACCTCTGGCAAAAAAAATGGTCTCATTTCTGCTGCTTTTCTTCCTCATTCCAACTTTCTGTTGACAAGTGGCATAGGTCCAAGCTAAGTTGCTCTTTCTACCCCTGGGCATTCACATGTGTGAAACCGAGAACCACTATCATGGCATGGTAAACTTAGTGTTTGTGGGAGAGGTCACTTCAGTGACAAAATTTTCCTACAGAGCCCTTTTTTGTTGCTGGTGATAACACCTTGTTCTTGCAGGATCTGGGGTTTGATGCTACATTAGAAAGATCCTTCAAAACAATAGGCCTTGTCCCCAGGCAGCTAACAGCAGGTATGGGAGAGGACCAGGAGGAGAAAAATGTTCAATCAGAGTGCTATTAAGATGTGTCTAGGGAACTGGCTGAATTTTAATTGTTCTTTCCTACTCAGTGAGTGAGCACAGGAAAAGATTTACCTTCTGGCCTTTCCATTTGGGCATGTTGACATTTCCAGGCGGCACTTTCCTCTGATGGAGAGGTTTGACGTCAGGTGGGCTGATTAAAGCCTGCAGAGCCTCTGACTCATTTGGCTACGTCCTGTGCAAGGGGATTTGTAATGTGTCTCTTGTCTTTCTTTCATTCGTTATGGTTGGCTTTAAATAAATAAAGCTGAGCTCGATTCACAACTTTAGGGAAGATGCGACTCGGCTCAGGCTCAAATACACATTGCCATGGCAACAGATGCTGTCAGGCACACACAGACGTGTCACTCTCAGCAGCTAACTCCCCTGCCCTCCTCTCCCTGCCCAAGCAGTGCACGGGGCTTGGGCTGGATGCAGGAAAGCTGGGTGAGGCTGGCACTGTCCACACCACTTGGGCATGCAGTCATTCTTGGGAGCTGGCCTCACTGCTCTCCCAACCTCAGGAGAGCTCACCTGGGCCAGCCAGCTGTCCTCTTGCTGAGTAAAAACTACTTTGGGGGAAGCCCTGGTGAATGAAGTTGCCCCTAGTGTGACTTTCTCAACTTGCAAAAAGGAGGGGAGGGACTACCTGGATCAACAAGTCTCATACAGCTGCTGCCAAGTGTGGCATGCTCTTCATGCATGGATTGAGATCTGAAATAAAGAAATAAAAATTATCAGCTGCCTTCGGTAAGCCCCACTGAACAATTCCCTCATGATTGCTAGAGAGATGCCCAGCAAGTAAACAGAAGTGGGGAGAGATGTGGTTTCTGCAGGTAACTGTGGGGTAGAGGCAAGGCAAGGCAAGGCAATAGAGTACATGGGTCCTCTGCCCTCTGTCTGTGTCTCTTTGGCATACTGAGCAGGTACCTTTGGTGCTGCCATATCCTCTACAGCTTTTGATTCATCAAGCACTTGAGTACAGCAGCAGCCTAAATTGTGAAGCTTGAAACATGGCCAAAGGCAGCATCACTAAGAAAGAGGCTCTTTGAAGTGCTCAAGAACTCCCTGCCCATGGCTCTGCACCTGTGCATCTCTAACATCCACTGATTATACAACCACCAAAGTTAGAAGAGACCTTTAAGATCACCAAGTCCAAACATCCACCTGACAGTACCACGGTAACAGTTAAAGCACTAAACTGTATCACCCAGCACAGGGCCAGATCCCTCTTAAATACCTTCAGGGATGGTGATTTCACCACCTCCCTGGGCAACCTATTCCAATGTCTGACCACTCTAACAGTGAATTTTTTTTCTAATACTTAATCTGAATCTCCTCTGTCTCAAGGCCATTTCCTCTGGTTCCTTCACTGCAGGCACGGTAGAAGAGACCAGTCCCTCCACCCGGACAGCACCTCAATGACCTTTTTAAAGTGAGAGGCCCAACACTGGATGCAGCACTCGAGGTGTGGCCTCACCAGTACTGAGTACAGGGGGGAGATCACTGCCCTGGTCCTGCTGGCCACACTAGTGCTGATCCAGGCCAGGATGCCATTGGCCTTTTTGGACACTTGGACACTGCTGGATCATGTTCAGCCACTGCTGACCAGCGCTCCCAGGTCCTTTTCTGTTGGGCAGCTTTCCAGCCCCCTTCCTCCAGCCTGGAGTGCTGCATGGGGTGGTTGTGACCCAAGTGCAGGACCTGACACTTCGCCTTACTGAACTTCATGCAATTGGCTTTGGCCCATGATCCAGCCTGTCCAGATCCCTCTGCAGAGCCTTCCTACCCTCCAGCAGATCAACATTCCCACACAACTTGGTGTCATCTGCAAATTTACTGAGAGTGCCATCAATCCCAATGTCCAAGTCATCAATAAAGGTGTTAAACAGGACCAGCCCCAAACCTGAGCCCTGGGGAACACTACTAGCAAGCAGCTGCCAAATGGATTTAGCTCCATTCACCACAACCCTCCGGGCCTGGCCATGCAGCCAATTTTTTACCCATTGAAGAGACCACCCATCCAAGCCACGAGCAGCCAGTTTTTCTAGGAAAAGATGTACTAGAGAAATGAGAGATTCTGGTTTGTGTGGCAAACAAGGCTAACAGTGTTGCCAGATCTTTCTTTCTCCAAGTATCTCAGAACATTTAGCAGTTTCCTCAATGCCTGGGCAGCTGATGTCCTGGAAACATGGAAACTTCTCACCTTCCCTGCTCTTAGGTGACTTCT
>VZRX01019778.1:3658-74771 GCA_013398075.1 Notiomystis cincta
TTTGCCTAATGAGGGACCCTTTTGTGTCTGCTGTTTTGAAGGGCTGAGGAGATGGAGGGTGAGTCCCTGGTGAGGCTGGCCAGGGAACTCAGAGCCCATTGTTGCCCCAGGACCCCAAGTGCAGCCTTCCCTCCGGGGCTGGAAAGGACATGATGCCTGGGAGACCCAGGAGATGCTTTAGAGTGTGGCCATGGTGACAGAGAGATGAACTTCACCTGAACTTCCCCTGAAACATCCCCTGAACAGTTTACAGCCCAAATATTACCTTGGTGATGCTTTGCACCAGACATACTGGCAGGGAAGGAGCTGGAGTGGTGAGACCTGGAAAAGCCATGTGAATCTGTGGGGAACATGGGGTGGGGATGGGCAAGAAGCCCCAGGATTGGCTTGGTCAGTGCTGATGAGAACTCCTCCATGATACTGACCCATGTGATAGTGGCTGGAGTGCCCAAGGGTCAGGGTCACTGGTGCTGGCATGGGGCTGGGTAAGCCTGCCTCATTCTTTGGTGGCAAAAAGGAGGAACTAAATTATTGCTTAGCCTAATTCTCTTTTTAAAACAACATTGCCAACACCAGAGGACAAATGGGGACAAAAAGTGGATTTCATTTTAATAATCAGCTACTAAAAACACATTCCTGCACACTAGTGTCCTCTCTCTTGCATTGTGCTGATCTGCTGTGCTCTGTCCACTGATGCAATTCTCTTCCCTGGCTCGGGGTGGTCATATTATGCCAATATACATATCTGTCTGGAACAAGATGTGTTTGTGTTTAGCACCAAAACATTTTTAATATGGCAAACCTCTTTTCCAGACACTCCCCCTCTTGAGGAGCTAATTTAAATTTTTTGATCATCTGCCCTTCAGATCTGTCTGAGTTACATTGCCAATATCTTCCCAGATATTACTAGCATGTATGATTAGGCAAAATAAGAGTAAATACATTTTACTGCCAGCAGTTTGACACCAGAATCAGATGGGATCCAAAAATGTGTCAGGCACTTTGAAGCTTTAAAATGCAGAGAATGCCTAGACTTTTAATTTTTCAGTTTAAAATAAATATCTTTCTACATATTTTACTACTTACTACAAAATGCAAAGTGGTAAAGGGACAGAAGGGATGCCTGAAGAGGGGATAAATAAACACTGACAAGCTGAGAAAGTTATTTTAGGTAGTTTTAATTTAACCGTAAAATTCTTAGCAATGCATGTTTCATATTTTCCCCAAAAAGGTTAAAATCCTTTTCTCTAGACTCAATTTATTTGTGTGCTTGGCACACTATGTGGTGTTGGAGCAATTCCACCATGTCTTGACTTCTGGATGTGCAAATACGCTGCGATCATGGTTGTGGTGAATTTGAAAAGTTGTATCATCACATCTGAGATCAACAAGGTCTTCCCCAAGCCTGCTCTTCTCCTGATTAAACAACACCAAGTCTCAGCCACTCCTTGTAAGACTCGTGCTCCAGACCCTTCCCCAGCTCCATTGCCCTTCTCTGGACACTCTGCAGAGCCTCAATGTCTTTTTGGTAGTGAAGGGCCCAAAACTGAACACAGAATTCGAGGTGTGGCCTCACCAGTGCTGGATAAAGGGTGACAATCACTGCCCTGGCCCTGCTGGCCACACTAGTGCTGATATAGACCAGCATGCCATTGGCCTTCTTGGCCACCTGGACACACTGTTGGCTTATAGCCAGCCAGCTGTCAGCCAGCACCCTGAAGCTGCTTCCTGTTGAGGGTCTCTCAAGCCACTCTTCCCCCAGCCTGTAGCACTGCCTGGCAGTTTTTGTGATCTGAGTGCAGGACCTTGAACTTCTCATTGAATGTCATGCAGTTGTCCTCAGCCCATTAATCCAGCCCATGAAAGATCTCCTTGCAGAGCTTTCCTACCCTCCACTAGATTAACACTCTCACCTAACTTGGGGTTGTCTGCAAACTGACTGAGGGTGCGCTCAATCCCTCAGCCAAATCATCAATTTATTGATGTATTAAACAGGACTGACCCCAACACTGAGCCCTGGGGAACCCCAATAGTGGCTGGCCACCAGCTGTGCCCACTCTCTGGGCCTGGCCAGCCAGTTTTTCACCCAGCAAAGAGTACATCCATCTAAGCCATGAGCAGCCAGTCTCTCTGGGAGAATGCTGTGGGATGTGGTGTCAATCGCTTTACCAAAGTCTAGATAGGCAACATCCACAGTCTTCCCCTCACCTGCTGGGTGGGTCACCCTGTCAGAGAAGGAGATCAGGTTGGTAACAGGCCCTGCCTCTTGTAGACCAGTGCTGATTCCCTGGTTATCCTGCATGTGCTGTGTGGTGGCACTCAGGATGGTCTGCTCCATGACCTTCCTTGGTGCCGACATTAGGCTGACAGGCCTGTAGTTGCTCAGATCATCCTTCTGACCCCTCTTACATATGGACACTACAATTGCTAATTTCCAGTCAGCTGGGACTTCTCCTGTCAAGCAGGACTGCTGGTAAATAACTGAAAATGGCATGGCAAGCTTTTTTGCCAGCTCCCTCATTACTCTCGTATCCCATCTGGACCCATACACTTGTGGGTGTCTAATTGGCACAACAGGTCACTAATCCTTTCTTTCTGGATTATGCAGGTTTCAGTCCCCATCATCAACTTCCAGCTCTGGGACTGGGTAACCTGAAAACAGCTGGTTTTGGTATTAAAGAATGAGGCAAAGAAGGCATTAAGTACCTCAGCCTTTTCCTTATCCCCAGATGCTATGCTACCATCTGCATCCAGCAAAGAATGGAGCTCCTTTAGCCCTCCTTTTGTTGCCAATATATTTATAGAAATTTTTTTGTTTCTTTAACCACAGTAGCTAAATTAAGTTCCAATTTTATCCAAAAGGCTATTGCTGAAATAGGAGCTGAAGTATTTTGAGAAAGTCCCTAGAGTTTTAAAGAATACAGATGTAAACTAGAATTTATTTCCTTCTACTCAGAAGGCAATTTATCTTTGTGACAGTGAAATATTTTCCAAGATGTGAAGGGAGGTGTAAATCTGCACATTCTTAATAAACACATTTATGTTTATTAATTTATATGGCTTGGCTGAAAACACCCTTCACAGTCAGTCTCACATGAATAATTAGATACACTCTCAACCTGAGTCCTTCAGTACAGGGAAAATACAGAAAATCAAGACTGAATCCTTAGCAGAACCCACCTATCTCAACTCAATTCTAAGTATTTCTGAAATACTCACTATTCATAAATCACTTGAGAAAACTCAACATCATTTCCATTTGAAGAGTCAGGAAGTTCCATAAATGAGACAGCTTCACCAGTAGATGTGGTTCACTTATGCAGGAAGATCCTGTGCACAGTAAGGTGCACCACACACAGACTGCATTCACAAGTGGAAATAGAGATAATATTGCCTAATCTCATCCACTGCTTTCACTAGGGAACCTGTGTAAGATATGATGAATTCAGGTGCAAATGACTGGTTGGTGAAAACCTGAAAATACATTTTTTAATATAGAGCACCCATGAGTACAGATCCACTCTTGTGAAACCCCAGCTGGAGTACTGCATCCAGCTCCAGAGTCCTCAGACAGGAAAGACATGGACACATTGGAGAAGATCCAGAAGAGGGCCACAAAAACAATCAGAGAACAAGAATATGTTTCCTGTGAGGGCAGGCTAAGAGAGTTGGGGCTGTTCAGACTGGAGAAGAGAAAGCTCTGGGAAGAACTTAGAGCAGCCTTTCAATACTTAAAGGAGCCTCACAAGAAACTTCTTAGTAGTGTCTGTAGCTATAAGACAAGGCATAATAATTTTAAACTAAAAGAGAGGAGATTAAGACTAGATATAGGGAAGAAGTTTCTTACACTGAAGGAGATAAAACTCTGGAACACATTGCTCAGAGAAGTGGTGGGTGCCCCATCCCTGGAAACATTCAAGGTCAGGTTGAAAGGTGCTCTGAAGAACCAGATCTAGTTGAAGATGTCCCTGCTCTTTGCAGGGACAAGATGACCATTAAAGGTCCCTTCCAATGAAAACTATTATATGATTCTACAATTCTATATTCCCCTGATTTTGCCTAGACCTCATATCACCAAAGCCACCCATCACTTGAAGAAGGAGGAAAAAAGCTTCCTGGGATCTTTAAAAAGAGCATCCTTCAAGCAAGGCATCTGGGCAATGTTTGCTAACAACCTATCACTTCATCAATACACCTTGGGAGCCTCTCTGTCTATCAGTGTATCCCCAGCAGTTTCAGTGAGACATCAGTTACTTTGAACACTTCTTCTGCTTCTAGAAAATTATCAGGGACTTGGTCTAAGTCTGCTTCAGGAACCCAAAGGTAAAGATGTCTTTATTTCCTATACAAGAGCAGAAGTATTTGCAGGATGAAGTCACAGAACTACAAAAATACATGTTCTTTTCAACCATCTTTAACAGGTCAGCATTTAATTTCTATTCAGCCAAATGTAACAGCTTTCTCACATGACAAATACCTAAATATGAGAAATGATGGTCACAGGATACTAGCTACAAAAGGGCTAGCAAATGACAATGTATGATGCCATACAATCTATATTTCTTCTGCATTATTTTATTTTCACTTTCAAGTTGGTATTGAAGGCTGTTTCCTCCCTAAGAAACCTCTGTGCTCATCTGTACAAGGACAGATTTTTGCTAGCCTTTCCCTCCTCCTTTTTGCTTCTGAGGAGTTTATGAATTGATTTAATATTAATTTTTGTCAACGAAATTGGAAAAGAGTAAAGGCATGATTACAAAAGTGATGAAAAAGACAATGCATACTTCAGTGTTTCCAAGAATGACTGAGATCACTCAGGTTAATAAAACTTGATTGCCTGAATAATTTCTGACACATATAGCCTTTGTGGATTTTCTTTATTCCTCTTTTCAGAAATATTCTTTTGTTAATGAAATGTATTTCATATCTTGGTTGCTTCCTTTAGTGAAACAGGAAAAGCAATCACCTAAAACAAGATGGGAAAATTGTCAGTCATTCTTTCCAATCACATCTTGCATTGATGTTTGCTTAGCTAGGGTTTGGAATATTTTGGAGCTGCTGTATCAGGTACAGGAAAAGAAATGCCCTGTTCTTTGAGATTATATGACTGGGAGAGAAGGGAATGTGCCTCTGTATCCCCCTAGAGTTACACAAGTTTTCTTTGTGTTTGCTGACTGTGTTTTACTTGCTTCTTGTAATTCTCTTGTGGATTTTTTGAGTTTTAATATTCTCTTTATTGAAAATGAAATCTCAACTGATTGACAATATTATCAAGTTTGTATAAAGTATATATAGTAAAATATTGTAGTTATTGGGCTGTTTTGTATTACTGTGCTGATACTGTGCCCTCATCATTGTGGCAGCTCAAAGATCTTCATTTATAGGATCTCCCTGTGGCAAGTATTGCACAGAAAAAGGGGAAGAAAGCTGTATAGAAAAAAACTCTTAACAAGGCCACACCACAGGCACAGAGCCTTTAAATTCTGAAGATCAGGAGTGCTCCTGACTTGCCTTCCCTAATGCCTGCAAGTCCCTTTTCATCCTGGTTGTCCATGGCTCTTACATCATCCATGCACTTACAGCATTCCTGTGGCAGGAGGCACAGGTGCTATGGAAAAGAATGGAAAAGATATGGATAACAGCAGTTATCCAGATATAAAAGAGACAATGACAGAAGTACCACAGATAGAGATGTTTTATATTGCAGCTTCAAATCTTGTGCCAGAAAGCTATAATCAGGTAATTAAAGAAAAAATAGTTTGCCACTGGGTGTTAAATATTAATTCAAAATCTCATCCTCTAGATCACAGCAAGAACTATAAAAGAGTTGTGAAATGAAGAGGAGAAAAATAAGAGGCCATGAACATGTCATGGAAGTCATTCTCCATGGCCTCATTTCCTCTGACAGAAATGTGTATTGCAATCTGTCAACCAGGCAGTGACCATTTTTTCAAACACCCTCTCAGGCTGCATGCATCTGTAGTCTGTGTGCACAGAACTGCTGGTCACACAGAGCTGGCAGTGATGTGTTTGGGGGACAGAATCACACTGCCCTTGTTAGGACACTTGGAGGTTACACAATTTCTATTCTCCCATTCTAGCTTGCATTTTAACACCAGCCTTTGGAAAGTAACCTACTTCAGGATTTTATATTAACTGCTTTGAGTTCAGACTGGAATACAGAATTAAAGGCATTGAAAATAATGTCAATTTTTAGTCTGGCAGCTGAACCATGAAATAAAGAAATTACATATAGCACAAAATCAGTCCAAACCAGAAAATCAGTGTATTTTTCAGTGACTAAAAAAGTTAATGGCCATTAAAGTTGTTTAATAGTACCCAAAGTTCTTTCTTTTTCTTTTTTTAAATACTCAAACCTCCTTGAGTGATATTTGAAAACCTGAAGCTCAGCTTGAACTGAAAATACTGTTTTGAAACAAAAAGTTTCAGCTTGAAAATAACAAAATAAAATGTTTTGCCTTTTGCAAATTCCTATCTTCTCTTTTCTATCCCTTGCTGAACTTAAGAAGTTGTTTTGATTCTTGAGAAAGGTAACTGTATGGGCAGATTCACAATTTGCATTTTTTTTGTTTCAATCTGTTACCTGTCTGGGATTGGTTCCTGCAACAGTTCAGGTTAAGTACATTAATTCATGCATTCTGTCTTCTTCCTTCTCACTGATTCCTTACTCTTTTTGGAACTGGGCTACCCTGAATTCTTATGCCCAGGTACTCTAAACCTTTAAGAACCTTAAAGTCCGGCATCTCTCACTGTAGTGAGGTTGCCTGACCTGTTAATCCAAGATCTGAGAAGACTCAAGCCTTTGGAAAGTTGTGGTCCAAACTTCTGAACTTCACAGCTTGATGAGTATTGCCTCTTCATCCTTTGAACTTAATTAGAATTTGATTGAAATTCATGTGCTTTACATTAATTTCTTGCAAGCACACTTTGGGTTCACTT
The DNA here is from genome assembly GCA_013398075.1 of Notiomystis cincta. Taxonomy (NCBI): domain Eukaryota; kingdom Metazoa; phylum Chordata; class Aves; order Passeriformes; family Notiomystidae; genus Notiomystis; species Notiomystis cincta. Next base: position 10,619 of record VZRX01019778.1, read on the forward strand.
TGATTACTTTCCCTCCTGCCTAAAACCTGCCTCTTTTTCTCTCCCTAGTGTAACTCATTGCTTGCTTTGCAATGCTTCACCATAGAAATATGTACTCTGTAGTAAGTTGGATGTGATTAATATCCTTTAAGACTGACCCATATTTAATGTCAATGTAAAACAGACTCAGAAATGTCATAAACAGACACAGCATTAGATTTTTTCTCTTTCTCTGGCTAACCTTGCCCCCAAAGGTCCAGTATTTTTTTTCATTAAAGTGAGGGTTTTCATATAAGAACAGACTTAGGGAGCAAAGGAAGAGAAAGAAGAAAAGAGGTTATTCAATGTGTAAGAGGCCTCTTCTCTCCTTCCCACATTGTTACTATTAACAAAGTCTTCAGTGTCTGCAAATGCATCTGTTTGCACATGAAAAAACCATGACAAGCATTAGTTCAATAGTGCTCTTGCTAATTAGTGTGAACACTTACACATGCAAATCAAAATAACTATCAGTTTGTGCATGCAATTACTTGATTTGATTTATGCATGCAAATGTCCAGCTGAGGCCAGATCTTAACCTATTGTAAACTGGAATAACTCCACAGTCTTCAGTCAAACTATGCTGGTTTATATTAGTTAAAGAGTAATTTCATGCTATTTTTTCCGACAATTTTCATTCTTGTGGAATTATAGGCAGAGTTATAGATTTACTTTAAAAAGTTGACTTTTTGCACTCTTAGTAAAGGCAGTGTCTGACTCTAATGAGGCCTGGATCTTGCATTGTCTACAAGTTCCATATGCTGGAGCTCCTCTTTCTCCCTGTGAGCTCAGACTATGCCCTATAACCTGCAGTCTGGTTCCAAGGCTGGAGTGAAGGTAACTGCAAAATGAAAATTTGGAAAAAGCTTAATTTTTCAAACATTTGTCCAGCTTAAACTCAATTCTAACAGTGAGCAGGCTATTTTGATGTAGGTGTTGGTTCCAACTGAGACTATCTCCATTGTGTCACAAATGTTGCATTTGACTAGGAAATGCTGTGGTCCAAATGACATCAACAGGGTCTGAAAATTATGTTTTTGAGGTTTTCTAGGTTTTTAGCCTTCTAGAGGTTTGAAGGTGGAGTTTCAAAATCATTACTAAAAGCTTTGCAGTGGATGTCTTGCAGAGCTCATAAAATGTAAGATGTCATTTTTCTTGACATGAGACAAGATTAGTCTGACCCTAAAGAATACAGAGATTCTCTATTGGCTCCTCTGTGTGGGAAACAGGCCTTTTGAAGAAAAGTCAGTTGTAAAATAACCAGAATATGATATGAACTCTCATTTGAGGGTCAGCTATAGCAGGTAATTTGGTTATGGCAAATACTGCTGGGCAGTAGATACACAGGAATTCTTCATCTTGAACCATTCACCATTCTGAGTGTTCAGCCTACATTGCTGCCCTGGCCACATCTGTGAGCACAGTCATTCCCACCCAGGGAAGTGCATGCCACTGGTGTACCATGGACACCTTGGAAATGGTTTTCAGTAAAGCACCCCTGAAATAACCTGCTGAACCTGGCACTGAGATGGCCAGAAACCAGTTCCCAGAATAATAGTGAGTGCTGGGATACAAAATAGGGAGACATATACAGGTAATTCTGGACAAAACTGAATACTTCCAGCCAGATTTTCTTGTTTGACCTTAGCTAATAGATTTGGCAGAAGTAAGGATGCAAGGAGCAGCATGGAAAGCAGGCAGTGACAACAGCCTCAGAGAGACATAAAGAAAGAAGTCCAGGACACGCAGCCAGAAATGTGTGGAAACACCTCCTATTTTCTCAAGCAAGGTCCAGGTTCAAAGAGACTTGTGGCTCTGATACTCAGAAACCCTGAAAAATTTGGAATCTATGAATGTTGCAGTGAGATTTTTTCAGCAGCAACATGCAGACAAGACCTGAGGAATAATCAACTTGACCTTCTAAAAGATCCGATGGAGAGGCAATTTTAGCATCCAGAGGTGACTAAATATATCTTTCTGCTCCCTGGCAAATGAAACAGCTATTTTGTCCATGAGCTCTGCTTCTTAAAATTACTACTTGATTTACAGCTGTTAAGTCATTTTAAGGACCTGATTAATCATTTGCTCTTGGCAGGCAGAGTTACAGCTGCTAAAAATAAGAAACAATGTCTTGTGTCTTAATCAGCAAAATGGGGATGGTGGCCAAACAGTGGAGATTCTTGCAAACTTTCTGTGCACAATATGTGCATGATGTGTGTTGGGGATAAACATACAAACACTTCCTGCAACATGTTTGGTTTGTTTAGCCAGTTATTAAAGGGAAGTTGAACTCCATCCCCACTGCATTTTAGTGCCACTATTGGTCAGGGAAATTGTGTGAGAGGACAATGTTTAGCTGTGGGTGTACCTAGAAAAGGTCTCCTCTGAGACTGACAGGTACATTGAAAGATAGGTAATTAGCAAATGCTTCAAGTATCTTTTTTTTTAACCATGGAAATTGATACAATAAAATTGAACTGGACAAGAGTATAACACAAATATAACTATTTACTATGAGTTTGATTTTTGTTTTCATTAATGTGCTTGACAACAACCCACTTAAGTAAGACTTTAAATTCTACACACCTGAGCAACGTTCACAGACTTTGTCTCACTTTCCTATAATGAAATCCTTGCAAGAAAACAACTGTGTATGTACTATATTCCCCTTTTACACTGTAGGCACTCTGCCATTTTTGCATACTCTATATAGGTTACTGTAGTAGCCTTTAAGAATAGAATATTAAAGGTAAATTCTAATGAGACTGGATAAAGACAGTCGCAGAATCAAGCACTTCCTCACCTCTTATGTCATCAGCTGTGAAAACTCAATCTTTCCCAATTTAAACAAGAAGACTAGAAACTGCTTCTTCTAAAATTAAACCTAAGAATTATCTTCAAGACTTAAGTGATTTGCAAAGTATCACTATTGTAGTAGAAAAGGCATTGGGCTCATTCTGAGTCCCCTAATTATCATTCCTTATGTACAAAAAATTAAAAGACAAGCAAAAAATAATAGTGATTTAGTAACTCACTGAAGAGTGCTGCAGCTCATGAATTTTATAAAATTCTCAGTCACAGCCTTGACAGTGGCATAGAGAAGGGAAGAAAATACTATATGAGTGATAAATTCCAGACTATGAATGAACAGTCAGTGTAAAATTTTCCAAAGCAGGTGTGTTGCATACTCTGTGAGAGACATTGGGTTCTAATGTGCATTTTGAAAGAATACCATCAGTGTGACAATATGGACTTCATTAGCTCCAACTTCAGCTGTGGAAATAAATTTGTGTTGAAGACACAGTCTAACCTCTCTATAACAAATCACCACTGAGCTCAGATAAATATTTATGATTTCAAACTGTTCAGGGTAATAGGGTTTGGCTGTTTGCTGCACTAGAAAAAATGGAGGAACTTGCAATCTGAATTAAAGATTTATATATAGTACTTTTATGGAAATTGTTTCCCACACATCAATATTTAGATGAAATCTTAAAAAGGAAGCTGAAATTAAATGAGAACAGAAATAAAAGGGACATTTGTAGATCATGTATAACACATATTGGGGGAAAATTTTTTGTAGGTTTATATTAAGATTAATTTTACTTTTTTTTTTCCTACAGACTGATCAATAAAATTAATTCACTCATGCTAATAGGAGAATTAAAGCAGGATGTTCTGTTGAAAGTTAGGATACTGATTCTGGATACAGATTATGTAGACAAAGAGTATTTCCATAGGGAAAAAAGCAATAGAAACAATGATTATTTGTAGCTTTGTCAAAATACACAGTCATTATAGTTTTGCTTGGACCTCACAAGAATATTTTGGGTTTATCCACACTCAGCATATGTATATAAAATACATTTAGATACACATATAGGCACATATTTCAACCACATGCAGGGAAATTGTTTATGCACATATTCTTTTGTATTATACTTTTAAGGTTTCTTGACTGTGATTTTGACTGTCCTAAGTGAGATTGTCTCACTGCCAATTTTCAGCTTCTGGATTATCAGTCTTCCTTATTTTATAAGTGTCTGAGGATCCTGGTAAACAACAAGGTGAGCCTGATGAGCAGTGTGTCCTTCCAGCAAAGAGGGCAATGGTGCAGGGGATATGATTAGTGAAGGAGTGCAGTCAGCAGGTGGACAGAGGCAATTATTCTCCTCTATTCAGAAACTGGGAACATAAGAGGTGCACTGTGTCAAACCCTGGGCTCCCCAGTGCAAAAAGAGGACATTGATGTACTTGAAGGGAGCCCCACAGAAGGCAATAAAGACAAAGGGGTCTGTGTATGAGAAGCTACTGAGATGGCCAGAGAAATGTGTGTTCAGTTTGGAGAAGCCAAGTACAGTGGTTGCTGTCTACAACTGGGTAATAGGAAGATAAAATCCCAGAATAGTTTAGGATTGGGGCTGTGAGTCTCTCTGTTGAGAAATACTTCTGTTTGCACTAGGGGATGCTAGAAAAAGGAATGATTTAGCAATGCAAACACAACAACTGGAAGTCAGAGACTCCAGGAATTCACTTGTAGGGGTAAATAAAATGAGCAAAAGCCTCATATGTTCCTGAGACATAGCAAAGTGTACTCCTGGGAAAAAGTATTCTCAAATATACTGTAAAAGCTCAGTCATTAACTCTTCATGATTTGTAAATGGGAAATGTATCATATATGTGCAATATACCACGTCAAGAACAACTATTTTGAATAGTAGAACTCATTCATTCTTTCCATGAATGAAGCAGGACCACATTCAGGACCATTTTGGAAATCAGTTTTATTCTTTTAAATTTGGGAGATTAAAGATGAAGAAAGTTATAATAATAATGTTTAATAATCTGTCTAGGAAACAACTCTAACTGGAATTTTCCTGTGATGTGAGTAATCAAAGACTGATAAAGGTACTTATCATGTCACTTTATAGAATTTTTTCAATTAAATTATGGTAATAAAAGTAATTTCTTTACACCTTCAGCAAGTGTGATGCAAAACAGGGGACCAGGCCACTTTGAAATGGGGCCAGTGCTCAGAAAGCAGTAAATGACCCTTCGTACTTTAATTTGAGTATCTTCAGAAATAAGAAATTAGAAAACATTTTGAAATGACAGTTATTTCCACATTTTTAGGATAAACTGCTCTTAGTGTTGTCTTCAGTTGCAGGAGGAATCAAACAGAAGGACTCTGAGGCAGCAGATAACAAAGGTGAGGGTACAGGTCTGAATCATTCTGTAATGCTGCCTCAGGACCACAAATAACAACAGAATCCAACCTGAGTAACTGTGCTGTATCAGTGACACTAATTTTAGGAAGAGGAAACCATCCTCCTGATGACTTCAGAAATAGTTGCTGACGTGTTCTTCTGAAGAAGTGATGTCAGTGTGAAAGGGGGAGTGGTGTGCAGGAGCTCTCACCAGCTGCCATAAGTTCAGAGCCTCGTTGGTCAGATGGAACCTCCAGGGGTAACCCAGCACACCCTGTGCTCAGAGATGCTCCTTGGATCCTCACTGCTGAAGTCTTCACCAGCTCCAAGGATGGAGAGTCCACAGTTACACTGTTTGACAAATATTTATCCTTTTCATGTTAGTTGTTTTAGGGTTCAGTGAGATCCTTGGACCTTTTAGCCTGTGTAGTTCATTATTTTTGAGGGTTTATTCTTCATATTCTTATTATGGAGCATGATTTCCCATTTGCTCTATTTGGTTTCAAGCTGTTGATGCTTGATCCACCCTTAGGATCTTGTGTGGTCATTAGTTCCTCTAGTAACACACATTCAAACTAATTCAAGGAGGATAAGAAATTAAAAAATTCCATCAGTCAGAAATGTGTTGTGTTGGTCACTGTACCTCTGAGAAGTGCACTAGTTTCTCTTTGTAGTTTCACACAAGTACTCTGGTATTCAGTTTTAGATTTATTCATCTGACCAAATTAGCCTCATTTCTAAACGCTAGTGCTTATGGGACTTGGTGATCTTAGATGTCTTTCCCAACCTTAACAATTCTATGATTCTCTGTAACATTATAAACATTTCCCTTAGTCGTTAGGAATCCGCATGCAAGTCAACAGCATAGAAAAAAAGGCCAAATATGTTTTTTAAAGCCCTAGGAAAACTGTACTTGTTTATCCTCAATGGAGTAAATTGTGTGTGATTCTGAAAGGTTCCTGCAAGTGTTCATTGACTACAGTGATGCAATTATTGCTTAGCACATCTTCAAATTACCAAGTTTGCAAGCAAACCATAGATTCTTATATTCACTGAAAACTTTTAATTCCATTTTCTGGAATTTTAATCAAATTCTTGATAAAATGCTTTTGGTGGTTGCTGCAATTTGCAAGTACATTTTTGTCAGTGTCCACAGTTTACCAAAGCTAACATTAAGTCAAGTAGAGCAAGATCTCACCCTTACAATTTTGCAGTAATTTTCTTTGTGAGTCCTTCTAGTTTTAGCCACCTTTTCCCCCCACAGTTTTAATTCTAGCCAGTATGCCTGGAAGACCCTGGGCACAGCACACTGAGAGCAATGGCAGAACCACACCCAACAAATGGCTTACATGGCACTCCTGGGCAGGCCAGGTATGTACATGTTTTAAAGTAATTTTCTAGAACACAGCTTTTGAACTGTGCTTTAGTAACCTCTGGAAATCCAGCCACACTGCTTTTACTGTCCATTTTAACTTTGTTTAACTTGGTGTTAAAAAGAAGGGTCTCAAGTTATGCTCCTACAAATAGTTTGTGCACTGACAATGTTCTAGGTCAAAACATTGTCCCTCTCTCCCCTATCATGCTGTCAGAACTTTTCTGCCTGTCAGAGTTGACCATTACTCAAACTTCATTAAATGGAGTGATGGATATCCTGCCTATACTTGGCCTCCTCAACCCTTTCCAATACTTTCATCTGTACTTTTCATCTCACTGTTGGAGGTAGATCAACATGGAAAAAAGATTCAAACTGTTAATATTTCTGCACAAAAAAAGGATGGAATTATTTCTGTGTCCTCTTGATTTTGTTTTCAGTTTGGCTCCTACATACACATAAAGCTCAGAGTTACATCCTTAGCTACTGCTCCTGTCCTTACAGCCCACTCTGAACTGTAGAAACCTCCACCCACACCTCTAGCTGAGACTACAGGCAAAATTATTGCCAGGAGATTGCAGAGGAATGATATAAAGAGGTGCAATCTTATTTGGAGGTGAGCTGATTTTGGCATCTCAGTACCAGGCAGCACTGACAGCAGAGCACCCAGGGGTTTTCCTGATGATGGCCATAAATTAACTGCTGGGTCTCTGCACCCACATCTGTGTGTGTCACTTTAAAAAACGTGCCAGATGGTCATATTGTATTTTAAAGGTCATCTGAGCCATTTGGAAATAAACAAACTCAAAGTGGTGTGTACAAGAAACCAGCATTTGTAAAATTGCTGAGTAACAAATGTATCTGTAAATGATTGTATTTCCAGCTCCCATATCTAAAATAGACCTCAGTGGGATTTGATCTATGATATATCCATCCTGCATATTATGTTTATGCAAGGAATAATAGCAATGAAAATCAATGTACCTGTGATGATGCAAGTGAATAATATGGCTCCTTTTTCTCCATCAGCTCTGTGTGTATTCCCATTTCAGCCACTGTGCCATCCACAATGCCCACTGTTACATCCACAGTCTGAGCAGTGGAGAGCCAATGAGCAACAATAAGAGTAGCTTGACCTTGTGTGGCCTGTAAACAAAACACCAAACTGTAATTCATGTCCCCTGTCCCTTGGTGGTTTGGAGTAATTCCTCTAATTTGTCATATTTATACTGCTGTTACATCCCATTGATCCCATTTGCTGAATATCCGTATAATCCACGATTCTCTCTCAACTGACTTAACTGACAGCCTGCTCCTTTCCCTGGCAGACTGGAGTCATCACCTGTTCTCTCTTTTGGCTTACTGTCTGCTCCTGCTTTTCTTTTTATGTCTTTTTAAGATGCTCTTGGAAAGCCCAGCCATGATGAACAAAGTTGGGATGATTTCCATGAAGAATGGCTCACTGTTCAAGGACACATCTGCTCCCGGTGTCTCACAGATTCTAACAGCATGACACCAGGTATTTGCCATTGGTAAAAGTTGCTCACCATCATCTGGCTGAAGGCAATCTGTTTGCTTTAAATAGGCAGCTTCGGGCTTCCTTTGCCACACAAAAAATATAGAGGTTATAATTTGGTAATTTATGGAGGAAAGCTATTTACCTCAAATAAGTGCAAGTGCCAAATTTCCAGGAATAAACAAACATAGAGGTTAGTACCAGCAGACTGCCTATACAACCAAAGAAGAGAGACAAAGACCTTTTCCAAAATGCATCTGACTCAGTTTCCTTCCTAATGAGCTGCTGGGAGTTAAAGACAGTGCAGTGAAACTGTCTGGGGCGTTGCAGCGAGAGTTCCTCCTCTCTGAGGGTCATAACATGGAGCCAGCCCAGCCCCCAGCCAGATGAGCCAGGTGGAAATCATTGTTGCAGTGGTGGTGAGGTGGAAGAGATGAGAATATTGTCACAAAAGAACAGTAGGCAACTTTTTGCCCTGAAAGAGAAATAATCCTTGTTCTTGTTACAAACTTGTCAAGGAAAAAGATAACTGTCACTTGTATCTTCTCTCTGAATTTCAATTAAATTCATGATTGGAGAAAAGAGAAATGAGAGATATATCAATGACAAAGCACTTACATTTCCTAGTCCAATGTGAGCTAGCAATGTCTCACCTATGTCTAGAGTAGATGCAGTGTCATCTAGTAAGAGAATTTTGGGATTTCACACTAAAGCTCAATCAATAGCCATTTCTGGTTTCTGACCCCTGATTTCTGCAGATTTCTTCTTTCAACCAAAATGCTAGCATGTTTTGAAAAGAAGTGTGTAAGAGCTACCGTTTTTTGCACTGTAAAAAAATAACGTTTAATAGGAGCTAACTGAACATTAAGATAAGTGGCAAGACCCCCTTTGATTCTGTAAAATTCAGGCTGCAAAGGAATGGGATCTAAAAGTAATGTTTTCTTGCTATGTGACAGTTTCTCCCAGAAACTGAGTATCAGTGAAAATCAACCCTAATTCAGGGTGTTTTCCCGCAGACAAAAGTCCCCATGTGTGTTCAGATCTCCTGGAAAAGCAGCAACATTTATGAGCTTTAAGTCCCTTGGGTGCAGCACCTTGCTGAAGCAGGGCTCTGGGCTTTCAAAAACAGATTCTGAGAGCTGCATTTTCCAGTTTCGACACAAGGTGGCTGCAGAAAATCAGTTTTTGGTTTAAATTCATACACACACCCCCTACTCCCCCCTGTGTTTTACTGGATTTGCAGGCAGGCAGATGTGACCCACTTGGGAGTGGCATACAACCCTCTTTTCCTCTCCAATGTTCCTCCAGCATTTCTACTGCAGCTACATTCACTGTAGCTTTGGACTCTGTTCTTATTACCTGTCTGATCTTAATTTTCCTATTCCCAATGTGCTTGTAAACGCCTTGGTTTTCATTTCAGTGAGTTTAAAGAAAAGTTAAGTTTTAGAGAGAAACTAGTTTATAGACAAGCACACAAAACTCCACTACACACATGACAAAACCCCCAGGTCCTATTCAGTATTGAACTTCATGTCAATTAAGGAAGAAAGAAATTTGAATATCATAACAGAAGATCATTTATGTTAACATAAACATATTCTCCTGTTGTTTTGATTCAACTTGTTCATACATTGCATTTTCTCTGCCATGTCTTACACCTTTTTTATCAATTATCCAAAAACGATGGCTGCCTGTCTGACCATGCCTATGAGTTCCCAGAAACCTCTTATGTAAAATGATTTTTGGGTCATGTTCCTCCAGGATGATCTATAGAAAACACCACACACTCCATCAAAGTACAAGATTCCATTTTATGGCCTTTCACCTCTAGATCAGACTGATATTTATGATAGGACAACCTGATAGCAGATTAACAAGTCATTAGGTAATGCTTGCTTTAGGTGGGTGTTCAAATATGCCTGCAGGTAGTTAGACATCAAACTTCTGGATGGATGGCTAAAGCCAGGTAAAATAATGCCCACATGAATTGTAAAAATGATGAAGTTTAAACTAAAAATGCTTTATAGGCTGAAATGTTAGAGACTGGTAAATAGATTGCTTTCAAGATTACTCATCTCCTGTGGAGAAAAAGTGATTATCACAAAAAGACAACGAGAAAGTAATTCTTAAATATGTATCAGCTTAACAGAAGTAGCTATTATAACAGCAAGTTTTACACTGGTACATGGTAAACATCACTATTTCATCTATAATCTTGCATTAACTAGCAAATCAAACTTCACTTATGTATGTGAACATGATATCTGTTTCCAAAAATTGTTGCAAGCTTGTATAGTAGTCTACATTGTACTGGACCATCCATGTCTTTTTGTGTAATTTCCCCTCAGTTTATTTATTTAAAACATCCAGGAGAGAAGAATTTACAAGCCTGAATGGAAGTTCCCAGTTTTGGCATGCACTTCCTTTATTCTTCACTCAAAGGGGAAATACTATGAATGAGTCACCCCATACAACAGACACTTTCTACACCCCTCATATAAAGACACACATTTCTTCTGTACCAAAGGGCTACAAACATGAGGAATCACACCATATATAGGCAGCACAGCATGAAGTTTGAGAGGGTTTTCCAAAGGCATCTGGAATTGCCCAGGGATGAGCAGAAGCTGTGTAGCAAATAGCAGCTACAGATCATTTCAAGAGAAATATTAGTTCAACTGCAACCAATTTCCTGCCCTTTGCCTTGGGACACTATTTTGCATAAATCTATTTTTAACTTGAGTTATTTCTTTACTATGTTGTGATAGCTGCAGGACCACTGCCTTCAGTTTATCAAAGCAAATGTTAACTTGGAAAAATGGACTTATTCAGACTGTATATAAAGGGAGAAATAATACTGTTGCCTTTTATTTTACAAGTAAAAATCATAGCAAAAGATATATTGAAAGAGCTGGTGCAAAATATTACGAAGTCTTAGGGACTGATAAGAAAAACATAAAGAAAGACCAGCTTCTCTGCAGATACAGCCTGTTGTGCTATCTCTGCCAGGAAATCCCAATTTAAATCAAAGTCTTCCAGCCAAGCTGCTGGTTTTGCACATGGTGGACAAGGGGACACTCACAAAGATTTCTCCTTGGCTCCCTGAGCCTTTGCTGCTGACAGTAGTTGAGGGTTCCTAAGAACTCCTAGGCTGTCCTGTGACAATTTAATTTGAGGGCTGAAGGATCCCTTGAAATCAGCCTCTTGAGACCTTTTGCACCTTCAGATCTACATTTTCTTACCTCAGTGTTTTACCTCTAGAGGCAAATAAAGCCACAACACCACTCCACAGCATTGTTTCATGGAGTGTGTTTTTCCAAGCTGCTCTGGGAGGCCAGGTGGTGCCACCAGCTGAGACACCTGGGAGCTGAAAAGAACTGTCAGACATGTGACAATTTATTTTCGATTCTTCTGCAGGGAAATGAGCATGGGATGAAATCTCCAAGAGATTAAAAAGTGGTTGAAGATACTTAAAAAAAAATATGACTAAAACTAATCCATGAATTTCACCATTTAAGTACTGCAGATCCATACCAAGACAGAAAAGACTGTAGTCTTGAACAAGTTTTCTTGAATTAATTTTAGGATGGTTGGCAACACAAAGTTAGAAATAGATGGGATATGTTTTTAAAACTGAAAGACAGATGGAATCCTTTTCCAACCATCAGATCCCATTCCTCCATTGATTTCAACTGTCATCAGGATCATAAATATGCTAAATGAAACAGTTTATTATGAATTTGTATTCAGGTGGATTGAATATTCAGTGAAGTCAATTGGGCTATAGAGCTCAATAGGGCTATAGGATTGAATTTGAAAGGTTATTCTATTTAGAAGAAGCAAAAACTACCAAGAATTGAACTGCCTTAGGCCAAATACTCATCTCAAAAAAAGAGTACAAGTGAACAAAGAACCTGGGAAAAGGGAAAAAATATATTTATCACCAAATGTAGGTGTACTTTGGGTGTCAGGATCATAAGAATGAAATTAGAATAATATCAAATCAAGCAGACTGGGATGCTACAAAAATTTAACCCAAATATCACTTATTTCTCAAGACAGAGAGAGAGAAAATGAAAGAAGCAGCAAGGCCATTGTGTATAATTGCCTCCACCATGACTGCATAATGCAGGCATTAGGTAACTACAAAGTTATTACCTCGTCTCAGCTTCCCAGGAAGCTGCTGATGTCATGTGTGTGGGAAAGGCAGGACCACAAAGGGGTCAGACAGCATGGAAATTGAAATGACCACAGTCAGGGAGCTCGTGGGCTCAGCTTGGATAATCTCTGTTCTGGAAAGGAAATGACATCTGTGATTCTGCCAGAGGCAGCCAGTTTGGGACATTCTGGGTACATCAGAGGTATACCACATGCTTTACTTGGCAGAAAACAGATATTACAACTTTTATTGGATGTGAAGGAACTGATTGGAAATGACTGAGTCATATTCTAGTCTTGTGTGAATAGTTTAAATTTATTTTACTGAATAAATAATATGTGTAAAATGAATCAAGGGAAAGTGTAATTTGTATTCAAATTAATGATCTGGAATTTAATTTAATAAACTCTTCCCACATCAGCAAAATTTGAATTTTAAATCACCAGATTAAATAAAAGGAACCTTTCAATACGTAGTAGGATTTGTTGTGCAGATTTTCTGTATTAGCACAACAATGAATATGACCTGTAAATCCAGAAAAACCCCAACTTTTTATTGGTGTAAAAACTGGCCACTGCCACCAGCATATCCCACTCATAAGACACAACAAAACGAAGTCTGTAACTCCTTTAAGTTCAGATTGTGTTTTATAGTATATGAAGTTCTTATTTAAGGCTAGTGATTCATGACACTACTCTTAGATATAAAACACATGCTCAGACCAGATCATTATTTCATTGGTGCCTTTACCTGGTATTAGAGCACCTCTAGGACTGCTAATTTATAAATTACACATATATAAATATAACATCATGAATGACACAACTCACATGAGATGTAGAGAACAGAACCTGATATACAAAGAGCTATGATTAGAAGTACACCCTCCTGAAAAACGTTTCTATTTGAAGTGGTGGAGTCACCAACCTGAAGTGTTCAAAAACATGTGGATATGGCACTTGAGGATATAGTTTAATGGCACACATGGTAGTGGCACTAGATTGACAGCTAGACTTGATGACCTTAAAAGTCTTTTCCAACCTTAATGATTCTATGAAAATTCTGTAAATTACTTTAATTTTGATTTTTTGTGTTTGAAATTATGAGCCTACTCACACACTTTGTGTATTTGCAATTAAATAAATACTACTGCATATTTATGATATACTTTTTCACATGTAATATATTACATATATTATATTAATCATTTCACATGATATATATTTATACAAGATGTGTTTGTTATAAAGTTAGTATTTTCTTCTGTCTGGAGATATATACATGTGTTTCTCCAGAAAGAGTACAGAGATTTGGGTCAGTATATGGTATTTTCTTCATGAATTAATTAAATCATTGATTTTAGAGTATAACTTGTTTGAAATAAGAGCTGTGATCTATTTTTCATGTTATGCTTACAGGCTTGCTTTTGACTAATGAGTATTGTTGTCTTTTTATACTTTTCCTTTAAAATACCAGCAAATTATACGTATTTTCTGAAGATAATCCATCCAGACCTTTCCTTTCCCCAAGATTAATAATCTTGACTACTAGAGCATTTCTGACAACTTTCTAATCAATATATTGAAAGGGTTTTCTGTTTAGTATCTTAGTGGTGTTTCTTGGTGAGACATTTCAGCTTGATCATATAATCAATAGTCAGCCAAAACATAAGTTCAGTGGGATATCTTATCTGCTCAATTTCTTTTTTTTCCTATATTTTTTTATGGATTAATGGATTTACAAGAAAATTCTGACAGAAATAAACATTCTCATGCTGACAAAAGTGCACACAAAACTCATGACGATGCACCATAAAAATAAGCTTCATACTTGAACAGTAAATTTGAGATGATAGAGGAAACATGTCTGAAGACAGCATGGACATTGGAACAGGAAGATGTTTTCTGAAACAATATAATTATTTTTAAATGACAAGCCTTTTCTCTCCAGAATTGTGGAAGTTGCTGTACTTGGATTAAGGATAGATGTGATACATTTTGGAGAAGATTTGTTCTTTAGGACATTTCTCCTACAATTTTCTTTCGTCTCAGCAAGACATGGGTGAGCATGGCTAGAGGGGCACCCTGTGTTCCAATCCTATAAAACAACATTCTTTGCAGAACATACTGGGAAAAACAAAGGAATAAAAAAAATACAAAAAATCTATCCTTGCAATAATGTCCATCTTCAAGCAACCAGAGTCCATTCCAGGTCTCTAAATTTATCACAAATATCAATGCCTGTCAGGATTTGATTTTAGGGACAAAACCTCAGATTAGGACTTCTTTCCATGTCCAAACTCCAACCAGTAAGGTCATGGGTTTGATCCTGTACGAGCCATTCACTTAGAATTCAATGATCCTTGTGGGTCCCTTCCAACTCAGAAAATTCTGTGATTCTGTGAGGGGTAATTTTGACAGCCCAGGAAAAGACACCAAGTTAAATTTGGAGCAAAGTGGAAAAGCTGTTGGACTGCTCTTTTATTCTGTGGGTTTTTTCTCCTCACACTTGTCTCCATGTTAATATTTCTTTAATATTCATTTCAGTGGCTGGTCTCCCTAATCCTCATGCTGGTGATGGAATGTTTTCTTGAGGGCTCCCCAAGCAACGCTGTGCTGGAAAGCTTTATCAAGGAAGGACATGTGTAAGAAAGAAGCCAAGGAGGAAATAAGAAAGGTTTTTCTGAACCCAAGCAAAATGTCTTTGCTGCCAGATTTTGCTGGTTTTGCTGCAGAGACTTTTAAAAGCCAGGTTTATCTGCATAATTGATGAAGAAAGTACTGCAATTTAATGAACATTTTATAAAGAAATACAGGTAATTTACAAGGTACCTCGCTGACTCTGGCTTCTGCCCTTTGCTTTATAATGGTGGATCATCTAATCTGTGTGTGTCATTGCAGCTCCTAAAACAGTGACTCAGTTTACAATCAGCACCAAGGGACACATGTCTGGATTCATAAATATGAGCAGTTATGAGAACTGTAGAAAGCAGTCAGATAAAAACAATATTTTAATTTTAATAAGAAAAAGAAGAAGGGAATGAAGATTTGTGGAAAACTGTGGATTTTCTCTCCCTTTCCTGTGTCTCTAGCTCCAGAGACTCCTCAGTGAGTTGTCACCCAGGGGGTATTATCATGTCCTGCATGCATAAAATAGTTCACTTGGGACAGCTCAGATGCCACAGACAGCCCTGACTTCTCAGTGGGGATTTCTTGCACTGCTGCATAGGAAAGCTACTCTCTTCTTCTAAAGGCAGCATTTGTCTCTGCTTGTGCTCTATTTTATTAGTCATTAGCAGTAAATGCATCAGCTACTGCTTCTCCTGAAAAAACAGCAATGGTAACCCATTCTCCTCACTGTGCCTTCTCTGCTTTTGATACAGAACATTTCATGAAGTTCATGATGTGCTGTTTTCCTCAGCTTAGGTTTCTTTACAGACAGCTGGCTTGGATGTGAGAAACCTAAAATAAAACTCATTTATACAAAAAAGCTGACAATACTTTATTACCAGAAACATGTACAATAGAAATTAGTATCTACTTTAAAATCAGTTTTATAGGATCTCTTCTCTTTTTCCCAGGCTTCTCTGCTGACATAAGGAAAGCAAACCAATAGTTCTTGGTTAAAGTATCTCATCCTTTAAGTTTTCTCTACATCTCTTCAGAGCCACATGGTGGTAGGTAAACTGCCTGCTAATGAGAAAATCAGAAAATAGTTTCATTGAAAGAAGTCTTAAAAAAACCTAAAAACCCTAACAGAATAGGAGATTTAAACTGATTTAACAATGCTCCTGAAATACTAAAGCACAATTTATTGCAATAACTCAGTTTATCCTCTTGCACTGAACTACACAGTTGAGATGTAATTATGGGAAAAAAGAGGAAAGATCACCAGGAGTTAATAATAGCTATTAAACCACATACTTCGAATCATTATTTTGGCAGCTCAGTAAGCAGGCAGCTTCAGTTAGAAGCAAACCTCAAAACATTCAAAGCATGCCCTCCTAAATCAGAAAAGTTGACACTACAATGATAAGAAAGGGAATAAAACCACCTGCTTGTTTTCAACAGCCAGGCAAGGAGCAGCAGATTAAGTGTCTAATGTCCACATGTTAACAATTACCTTGACTAAATCTCACTTGCCCTCTCAGTGCACAGGCTAATTGACAAATAGATGTAGCACAGGAATGGACTGCAAAATTCCCTGGGACTCTTCCTCAGGAAAGTTACCACTGAGGTGCAAATTTTGGTTTTTGTACATATGGGCATGACAAGTCAAGTGATATAAAAACACCAACCCAGGACTTCCAAACCTCACAGGCTAACAATTGACTCTTGGGAAATCAGGAGGTTGAAGAACACTGCAGTATCCTGAGGCTGGACATACACACAGCCTCAAGGACTTTACAGCTAAAGAGTGGAAATAGTTTTACTAGCAGTCTCATTTCTAACTTCCTGGCCCTTGGAGAAGCACTGGGTTTCCAAGAGAGAAGAAATTCTTGAAGTGAAGTCTTTCCCCAGAACGCAGCATGACACAAGATAATGTTTTTGCTGCAAATGAATGCTTACACAAGTGGAAATGTCTTTAAAAACCCCACTCGAAAAAGAGGGGGCCTGCTGTGAGTGGGGACTGCAGAAGCATTGACTCTGCAGTTCATATTGTGCAAAGGGAATAGGCCATTCACAGTCTAGACTGAATTTTTCAGTGTCCTGCTGGCAAGTTATCCCAGAAGCTCTTTGCAGGGCAGCCCTGCCAGCTTGTGGGGCTGTGCCCAGGAGTGTCAATGTGCTGTTGCAACAGCATGGGGTGTGCACTCACAGCACTGTGAACACAGCTAAAAATATTGCCACGGAATAAACAAGCAGAGATCAGTACCCAGTTTGTGTGCCAATAGATGTCAGTGTTGCATGTCTTATGCAGCTTCACAGTTCTGGCAGATGCTAGCTCTGCTGGGAAAGATCTGTGTATGTGTCCTGTTTAGTTTCACGGACTCTTGTCTATGCATTTTTTATATCTAAGCCTGTCCATATGACAAAGAGCAAGTGAACTGGGGCATCTGCTGGCCAGTTCTTCATCCGTTAGATAGCTATAAATAAGTTTTATCTTATTTACAGTCAAATAACAGCAAAAGCAGAGTCTTATCATTGATCTGATTGAATTTGCAGGCCAGAAAATTAGCAATACCATCTGCAATCCAGTTGCTAATCAGAGAGATTAGCTAATTCAGAGAGAGAAGAGAGGCGGAACAGAGGAGCCCGCAGCTGCTCCGAAGGTGCTGATACTATCTGCTCATGTACCGAGTTGTTGTGGGCACACGTAACTGAGAGCAGGACTTGGCATGTATTTTTGGCAGCCCCTGGGTCTGACTCATGCTCTAAGAGAAATACCAGAGCACTCCTCTGCTAAAGCACTGGGAAAAGGTGCCTCTTCCGCAGAGGACACGGCAGTGGGAGACTCCACTCTGCAGGAAGGAGAATTTTTCAGGGGTTTTTGTTCTCTCATCAAGGGTTTGTTTTGCCTTACTTGCCACATCATTCATCCTGGCCAATTGCTTTCTCACTGCAGCCCCCACTCATGCTCCTGCATCTGTGGCTACGTAGCAGGGGAATCACAGAAAATGTTGCCATAATTAATGTGCCACTGCAGGATCCTGTGCTGCCTGGGCTCTCATTCTTGACTAGTGACTCAGCCCTTCTTTATTCCCCCTTATGGCAATCAACACACAGCAGTGCCTTTACCCCAAATGGAAATGTTTTGATTAAGGACAGCTAGCACACCCTTGCTTGTCAATGACAGGTAGAACACAAGCAGTTTTGATACTACCACCACAGCAGAAAATCCAAAGAGATTTTTTTGCCTTCTGAATTTCCTGGGTCTCATTAGACTGTGCAGTGCACATCTGTAACAGCTCACAACCAGGCCTGTCAGCACACAGTTCATTAAAAAGCCAGGGCTGCCAGCTTCTTTTGGCTGAAATCCTTCCCTTCAGCAGTAATACAAACACTGCTCTGTGCACTGCGTACCTTCCTGGGAGCTGGGAGGGAAGGAAAGCAATCCCTTATCTGGTCACTTCTCTGTGGGGGGTCAGTGTGTGCTGATGTGCAATAGCCTCTGCTCTCCTCAAGAGTGAGGAAGTGGAAAATCCCCAAAGATGAGACTCTGACCTGAGGAATTTGCCTTATAAATTACACAAAAGTGCCCAATGTGTGAGAGGTTTTGTTCTCCCAAATTTTTTCTTTGTTTTCCTTTCCTCTCCTCCCCATATAATATCATATATCATATCATATCATATCATATCAAATTATCATATCATATCATATCATATCATATCATATCATATCATATCATATCATATCATATCATCATATCTCATTCAATTCACGAGATATATATACTTAAAAATAAAAAAAGAGAAAAAAAGATGACAATTTAAGTGACCGTTATTATTTCCAATTCTCTTTTTCTCTGTCCAAATTAAAAATACCTTTCTGGTAAATTATAAGAATTTAATTCTTGGAGAATGTCAGCTACTAAACTTATATCAGAAAACAGAATTCCTTAGACTTGAGCTGCCTTTCTCATCCCAATTACATAAGCTGGAGTTGCAGACTGAGTATCATCACCTTGCTCTGTTAATACTGCTCTTCTTCAGAGATCTTAGATACATCTTGCACTGGGGATTCAGAGAATTTCTCATGAAAACATAGTTCAAGATCTATTTTGGCAAAAACCACATTGATTTATGGCAACTTGAAAATATTTGAATATCTGTTGAAGCATTAAAACTTCAACAGCTTTTGGCAAAGACATGGAGAGTTTTTGGGTCTGTATTAAGGAAGGAGGAGAGATGGCACTCTCCATCTCTTAATACTAGAAAGTTGGGTGTTAGGTTTTTTTAACAGTAAAAATGTTAAAATCAGATCATTAAAGGAATCAGGATGAAACCACAGATGACACGTTTCCTTCTCCAGACCCAGGGGGCAAGGCTTGCTCAGAAGGCCCATACAGGGCACTGCCAGCAGCCCTGGACCCCAGTGGTCTCCTGTGGGAGAAGGGAGGGGAAGGAATGTCCCACCTTGGGCAGCACTGCAGGGTTTCCTTGGGAGGGTGCAGGTGGTGTCTGTGCTGGGCAGGTTCAGAGTTGCAGAGACACCCTCATCGTGACAAAATTAGTTTTTGTGTTGAGCACTGGGAGAGGCCCACTGAGGATGGGCAGTGGCATCCAGCTGTCATAGCCAGAGACTGGGTAGCACTGGACAAAGCATGGGGGACTAGAAGCTGAGGCTTCCTCCCTTTCCTCTTCCACATCTGTCCATCTCCATCTATTTTCCACACAACTTTATTTCCCATCCTGCCTGAGGAACTTGGTGAACATAGGTAGGGTGACCATCAGGGTGCAAGGTGCTCTGCAGCTCAGGGTGACAAAAAGGGCTCTGCAAAGTGCACAAGCTCTTCCTGAAGTCACCTTTAGATGCTGTGGCCCCAGTCCCAACTTCCCAGTTCAAGGGAGGCATTCTAAGCACTTTCCTCCCAGCCCAGGTTATTCAGCCAAACCCTTTTCTGCTGATGACACAGGCACACCCAGAGACAGAGCAGTCTCACTCCACAGATAAGACAGAACTTTGCAATTCACTGCAGGCCATAATCAGCACTTCAGTTTTGTTCAATTAATTTGGCTTTCCTCAGCCAATCTTCCCCTTTTGTCACAAGACCACCTGCCACAGTTACATCTCCAGTTTGTTACAAACAGAACTGTGTGATCAGCTTTGGATGTACAGTTTATTCAGTAAAAAGGGCAGCAGAGGTTAAAAGTAAAATTATTCACAGCTAAATATGGAAAATAGTTTTAGCAATGAAAAATTGCCAAAGATGCTGAAGCTCTTCATTTCAACACATCTAGAACAAAATAAAACAAGATTTTTACCTCTTAAAATTGTTTCTACCCAAGAATTCTAAAATCAGAAATGAGCCCTTCTGTTTCTGCTTGAACAAAATATGAAAAACATTTGTCTTAGAAGCAATAACTATAGTGATTGAATTTTTACTCTGGCTTTCCCCAAAACAGTCTGGGGGGAATATCTTTGCAATGGTTTTGCAATTGCAATTTACTAGGGAAGAATTTGCTATGGAAGAATTAAGGATGTCAGGTGAGACACTGAGTCAGTTTTGAAAACCTTCTGATGTGCCATCCCGGCACTGATCCCAGCATATCTAGCCAAGTAAATGGTCCTGTAGACATAGCCTGCCTCCCTGTAGTCTCCTCAAAGGTTTTGGTGGTATGGCAGATCCTTATACTTCAAAACCTGCGACTGGATGGGCAGATTCCTTATCCTGGCTACTGCTGGATGGAGAAAACCCTATCTTGTGAACTGCGCAGAACGAGGCTTCTTAGATAAATAAGACCATTTAAAATCTCTGCTGCTAATCACCCAGAGAGCAACCATTCTGGACTGAACTCCTCTGCTCTTTGGTAGTTTCCTGTAGCACCATTACTCACCCATTCTGAAATTTGCCTACCCTTTTCATGTGTCTAAGGAATTATTATTGTGTTTCTTGTGCTTGAACGAATTCCGAAGGAACTGAAGCTGCCTGGTGCCAGTTCGTAAACAACTTGGGGAAATTCCTCCCCCTCTCTTGATGTGTTTGCCATTTATTCTGAAGCAAGATTGGACCAGAGAATATGATGAGCTGAAAGAGGGAAGGCCACTTGAAAGATGGATGGCTAATGTCCTTGTAGAACATAATTTATGCCTCAAGCCTCATGAAAGATTTCCAGAAAACACCCACATCTGACTATCATTCAATTCAACCTTGAATGGTTGCCAAGTTTTCCAAAGGTTAAAACACTGCAGAGTCCTGAGAAAGATTTCTGAGACACTTCTGTTCGTGTGCATTTACCTATCCATGTACTTCAAGTGTTTAAACTTTGGATTTCTTTCCTGTTTTAATTTTTATTAGATTGATCTCATTTGGGACAGGATTTTCCTTGCCTCAACAAGGCTGGCACATTTTAGAGGTACTTGTCCAAATAATAAATATGGTAACAATTATAGTAAAGTCCCATCTGACTCTGACTTGCCATCAAACTAGTGCTACATGCAGTAACTGCAAACCACTTTTTGTGTGCCTCTGTTTCCAGAGAAACATTATTTCAAGTAATATGGTCTCACTAAATGGAGCCTTGCTAGTCTTAGTGAAGGATGGAACTACCAGGATACCTTAGTTTCCTTCTGTGTGGCAGCTTTTGCTACTGAAGCATTGAATAAAACATGGGGCAATTTAAGAAATAGTGGGGCTGAAGGAAATTCCATCAGATGTTGGGGAAAAAAAAAAAGAACTACTGGTATTAAAAAAAAAAAGTGTGTAAAGCAGTAGGTAGTTTTTAGCAATGTTCTGCCACTTACAAATCAATTGTAGTCAAAGAATACAACCTTTTATAGGCAATATTTAAAAAAAATCAATGCCTGTTCTTGTGCTTTTGGTTTTATTTTTAATTAAAACCCCAAGATTCAGACTATATATGACTAATGTTAGCACAAACCTATTATAAATGCCTGTGGAGGTTTATGCAGATATGCCACTCCTGGTGACATAATTGAGTGTACTTAACATGAAAGAGGATAAAATGCAGTTTTATATGAACTATGCTCCCCATAAAGATGAAAAACAAGCTAAAGAAGTCACAGGAACTTTAATGAAATGTATTTTAAATGTCACTACACACAGTTCTTCAGTGGTGCTTGGCAGTGCTGTGAGATGATGACTAGGGTGGGACAAGCTGTGTTGCCATTGGCTTGACATAACTTTTAAGGACACTCAGTGTGAGGGTGTTGGCTGTGGTGGGTGGCACTTTTAGGCTCCTTCTGTGCTGAGCATTTTCTAACACTGGGTGGGGTCCTGAGCAGCAGCAGGGCACTTCTGTTCCGTTCCCCATTTTTCCAAGAATGATGTGCAACTCTAGGATGGATGGGGGAAGAATGAAATGTGAAGCCTTCCCAGGAAAACTGTGCTTTCTGGAAGAAAGGAAGCCTCTGGCAAAGCAGAGAGGTGAGGAAAGGTTTAATTTTGCTGTAAGTGTTTTCAGAAAAGCTGTTTTGAGTTGTGAAGTTTTTCATAATACTGTCTCTCATGAAAGCTGGGGGCAGCTGGACAGACACTGCTGCTTTCAGAGCCTGAGCTGTCTGGGCTTTTCAAGGGCAAGGAGTCAAGGAGTTTAATTGCTTTTCAGGAACTATGGCTAAAAGGCCTAGACATAAAACTAGCAATGGTTTATCTACTGAAAAATAGAATAAATATGTGTGAGTCACTGGCATCATGCGGGCAAGTGCAGTATGTGAGTCAAGGGAGGACTTAAGAGTCTGACTAAGCTGAAAAGAGAAATTGCATCATTGAAGATGGATGAGAGAGAGATTTTCAAGAGAAAAAGCTAGTTTTGACTCTGCAAAACTGAGCTAAAATCCTGACAGAAAATGGAATTCTCCCATGAATAATTTGAATTTTTTCTTGGTTTATTTTCAAACTTCTTGTCACAAAGCAAACTATAATGTATATAAGTATACAGTAGTATGTATTTTATAAATATAGAACTATATAATCATTTCAGCATACTCTCATAGAAATATATTGAAAAATGTGTGCTTCCCTCTTTTCTATAAATGGGGTAGGTTAGGTATTTTTCTCTTAGAAAAAGCATATTCATAATTGTGTTTATTTGTTAAAAACAATTACGAAGTTACAGATCTAAAGATTAAATTATGGTAGTGAATGCAGACAAATTTATCAGAATCAATATACACTATCACAGTGTGCATCTAAATTTATGAGTGTAAAACAATTGCAGTGAGGCCCTGAGATATATCATAAAAAAAAAAAAAAAAAAAAGAGAGAGAGAGAGAGAAAAAAGGAGAAAGAAAGCATTAAAACATAACACTGGAAAAGTCTCAAAAGAATTGGCATCAATTAATGGAAAAAGTTGTTCCAGGTCTCAAAGAATGTGTGAAATAAGAAATTGAAGGAAATAGTGTAAGTCTTTTTTGGGAATCATATGTATTCCAACTAAAACTACATTAGCAATTACTGAATACTGAAAAGTAAACCACATTACAGATATATCTTTATATTGCTCTAGAATAATAAAAGTGACCCATTATAATTTTGTTTCCATATTCAGTATACACTTCATTTGTAGTAAATAAAACACATATAGTGGATTTATAACCAAACCTATTAGTGCTGTATAAAGTGGTAGTTTTTAGTTGAGTTTGCTTTGAAGAAACACATGCTGCATTGTCAGGGATATGTTCATAGGAATGACAGATGTGAAAATGGGAACTCTACTTATCATTTTTAGGAATTATACATGGATGTCAGAGACATCAACTATTTTGATTCCTGACAATGTTAACTCCTTGTTTAAAATTTTCCACGTGCCATCCAAGAGGAAAAAAATCCAAATTCTCATAATTCAGTCATGGTTTGTGTGCTTCTGCAACTTGCATGTTTCTTTGCCATTTTTGCATATTCGTGATAAATATTTCCTGTTTCCTGAATGTTTTTCCTTTACTCCAAATCTTCTTGCACTGCTAATATCTAGATGAAGTAAATTGACCCTCATTTTCTGCATAGGCCTTTCCTCTTCCTTTAAGCTCTCCTTGCTCCAGGATTGGGCTCCCCAGTGCCTATCTGGAGATGCCTGGAGATCCCAGGTAAGGATCTCCAAGAATTGTTTGTGGGACTGATAAACTAACCTAGTGATCTCTTTAAGAAAGGTTGAACTTTCAGAATGGAACTCCTTTCACCTGATCTAAATGTGTGCTCTGACTAAAAACTGATACTTTTCATTTCAATTTGTGGTAAGAAGTAGAAATTTCCCTGATGTAGTTCACTGTCCAGGCAGACATCTGGAAACAGAAGAGTCATAGAGTACTTTAGTCATACAGTCCCAGAGCACTTTAAAGGCAATCTGAGTGATTGCAGTTAAGCGGTAAGTGCCCCACAGCAGTGCCTCTTCCCACTTGTTACCTTCTTGGTAGATTGATGTGCATTCTCCAGGAATGTTGCTACTGGTGGATCAAATACTGAGGATATCCATTCTTCATTGGGCTGAACTTGAACGATTATTTCCACCAAAACAGCCATATTCATAAAGTCATTCTTTGAAACTTCAAGGACCATAACAAAAGGGACTATTCCAGTGGTGATTAACTGCAAGGTGGTTTTGCTTTGAACAACACAGGAGGGAGGGGGCTGTAAAAACACATTCTGTTCATAAGGATTAGAAAGAAATGAGAATGTTATTCCTATGGAAAGAGCAGTGCAATGAAAAGTATATTGGTCAATTTAAACGAGTTCATAAAATCTATTTGCTGAGCAAACAAGACTTAAAAACATCTTTCTGTGAAAGCATTCAGTAAAGATTGGCATCTTCAAGAGAATTACAGGAAAGCTTAGCAAGTTTGCTTTGGAGCTTGTGACACTGATGTCACTGAGCAGGCTGGGGATAACTCCAGCAGATGTGTGAGCTTCCCTAAGGGCACAACAAATTATTATTTCTAAATGGAAAGATATGCTTTAGAAAATAGTTTCTAGAGTTAACTGCTGATGAACCAGGTAGGCAATAAAAAGCTAAAATGAGATAATTACTAGGGTCTCAGGTAGATAAGAGCTGCCTGCAGTCTGGATAACAAAATACTGCACAGAGGCAGACAAAAGCAATCCAGTGTAAATGATTAATTTACTGTATGCAGTGACCAGTTTTCTGCTGAGAAATTTTTGTTAATTTTAGAAAGTAGTCCTTTAGCTTTGCTGTTGTTTTTGTCACTTCCTTCTCATCTCTATCTGCGTTTTGCACCAGATCACCTGGTGCAGCATCTGTTGTCTGTGCTAGGCAAGGTGCTTGAGGAGGAAGAACAGTCCAGGCAACTGGAAGAGAACAGTCAGGGAGAGCCATAACCCTGGAAAATATCAGGGCAATGGGCAATCTGTGGTGAAGCTTATATGTAGGGCAGTTGGAAGGTGATAAGGCAAATGGATTCTTCTACCTTTGCATTTAAAACTACCAGTCTTTTACAAGTACCTAAGGATGAGGACTTTACAAAAGAAGCCCTTTGAGTGCATTTTGTAAGAAGAAACTACACAGATGCTGTTTGTGACCTTGTTGCCCAGCTGTTTCTCTTGACTGAATTGATGATCTTGGAAATACCTTAATGTCTCAGACATGGAGAAGACATTTTTTACAGAAATCTGGTTTATCTACATATAGCAGCAGGGATACACCGAAAGAGGTCAGGTATAGTACAGCCCTTCATCCACTGTCTTGTCCAGTTTATTCACAGCTTGGATACAGTTCTAGTCATTGCCAGACCATGTTCTTCTAACATTATCCAAAGCCCTTAAGAAACAGAAGAGTTTGGAAATACCTTGGAAAAGCTGCCACTGTATTTCCTGCTTCAACAAGACCCAACCCCATCTCCAGGTAAACTGTACCTCTCCTGGGTACTGCAAAAACTAACCCTGTCCTGGCCAGAACCAAGACATGTTTATAATTACATTTTTTCCTGAAATGTTTGTTCTGTGCTGTTTTATATCTCAGGCGTCAGAGTCAAAAGTCTTCCCCAGCCCTGCATAAGCCAGTGCTAGTGTTGTCCAAACATACCCACAGTATGGTGAATCACTGCTGGTGTCACTGGGGACCTCACCCCTAAGATGACTGCCACAAGGATAGGGGTGAAGGGAACACATTGGCCTGTGCTTGTCAAGGAACACCAAAGGAATACCTTGTTCATGACTAGACAAGGAGCACTTAGCAGGTGTCAGAGCTTAATGCCAGCACTGATCTAAATCTCCTATGGAATTATTAAGATACAACTTCCCACAAGAGAGAGTGAAAACTTCAGACAAGGCATTCAGAAAGCATTTTGAAAGAAAAATTAAGTGTTTAGTTGGTAGAGCCAATAAACCCTCTGCCCTTAAAATGTGTCCTTATGAGCCTTTCTGCTCTGTCAGGATTGATTCTTTTGATCTCTGTATCATACAGGGTGCTGAAATAGGTGCTTCTGACATACATTTCTCTCTTAATTTAGCCCTGCTTTTAATCAGAGCATAGTCAGTTTGCAAGCTCTATGGGCCTATCCAGCAGGAAAGGTGACTTGGATGGCCTGAAATAAACTATCAGTCAGAGCACAGTTTACTGTTAGTGCCTACAAGCTGAACATATCTGTCTCCTTCTATCTCATGGAGCCAGCAAAGTCATCCAGCTCAACCTGTATGGTAGTAGGCAGGCACAGCAGTGTTGAGGGCATGGGGGTCTGGGCTGGCCCTGCATCAGGGAGAGGGGTCCCTTTGATGGCACCAAAGGTGTCCTCTGCTCATGGTGAGCCCAAGGCACCAGAAGAGAACTATCAAAGCAGCCTACACCACCTCAGCACCGTGAGTGTTGGTGCAGCATCCTCACATCCCGAGAAGCAGGCTGGCTGTTACACATGGAGGGTGAGGCCTGGTAAGATCCTCAGAGTGGAGTCCAAAGTCCAGTACTGGAAAGCTCCAAAAAATGGAGACTGGTAATGGAACAGGGAACTGGGCAAAAATTACCCACTGCTAAGGTAAGTAGTGCATACAGTGCACACTGAAGTTACTTCCCTTTTGTTTTTTAAAACTGAGAATCAAAATCTAATGCTTGTAATTTTAACTCCAGTGCAGAAAACAAAACAGGGAAAAGGGAATTAATCTGAGCCCACATTAAATAAATTGGAATGTGATAAGGGCAGCGGTTCCATAGTATGTGCCCTATCACAAGAAAATAAAGAGATCACACAAGAGGGGTGCCTGAATGAGTAAAAACTCCTCTTGAAACAGTCTCTGAGAAAAACTGTGAGAGAGTGCAAGTGTATTTATTTTGGCAAACCTGAGATCAGTTTTTGTTTTCTTTTGTGTGTTTTACTCCCCTTGCAGATCCTGATGCTGGAAAATAATTGAAATGTGCAAAGGAGAAGGTAATTACTGTAAGTTTGTCTGCTACAATCTGGAAATTATAAAGTACTGCAGGTTGCTCCAGGCTATAAATCCTAACCCAAAGCCACGTGCAAAGCCTTGGAAAATTAAAATGCTGCAATTGGGTTTAACCAGCCAAAAAATCCCAGCTGCTGAGTCACTCTGACTACACAGTACATATTCTTCAACTGTTAAAGGATGTATTGCAGCACCCTGAGGAACCTATCAGAAGAGTAACAAATTACTAAAGCACATGTATAAACAAGCTTTGCCAACACTTAAAAATAATCTTTGAAATTATTCATAGAACCATAGAATCCTTTAGAATGGCAAAGACCTTTTAAATCAACAAATCCAAATGTTAACCTAACACTATCAAGTCCACTACTAAACCATGTCCCTAAAGCACCATGCCTATTAAAAATAAAGGAACTTACATTGAAACATTGAAAACAGTTTTTTATTTATTTTAAAGGAAAGCTGTTTACATGGCTGACAGGAGTCCACTCCAATAGAAGGCATCCTAGCTCCCCCACAAAATTTTTTAAATTATCCTGATGGATACAAAGTATGATTAAACTCAGTTAAGTCAGCATTTGAAAAATACTAAACAAAACAATGTGCCTTTTAGGCGGTTTATCTTGATATGGAAAGGTTGTAACAACTACAATTATTGTCTGAAATGGCATATTGAATTTCCAATAAATGTGTTAAGCACAGTAATATGAGAAATGTGGCATGAAGTAGGGAAAAATCCCAAATCCATGCATCAACATCCTTCTCTTTAATGTAAATTATTTTTTTTTTTGGAATCTCAGATTTCAGTAAGAATTGACAACCATCTTTAACTAAAGAAGACTTTATGACTTTATCTGGCTCGTAAAGAAACTCAAAGAGCAATCACAAGCATCAGCTTGCTGTTTATCCATGATGTTTAACTGCTGTCATACTCTGTTATCACCTTGGTCCATGACACCTGCCATGGGCCAGGGTTTGGGGGCGCAGAGGGAGAGCAGGGTACCCAGCTGAGCTGTGGGTGACACGACACCAGGTCTGACACCCTCCAGATGAGGTGACACACCACACTGCTCAGCACATTCAGTCCCTAGGACTCCTCTGTGCACCTTCTGGGGCCCAGCACCGGGCACTCACTGCTCATGGATGTGTGTGCCAAGGGCTACACTGGATACAGCAACCAGGCTGAAACACAGTTCCTGCTCGGCCAGCACAGACACAGCCAACAGCAATCCTCTGTAGAGCTTTTCGTGTCTTCTCACAACAAAAACCAAACCAAACCAACAAAATCCAACTCATCAAGTAGTGCTAATTAGAGACTTGTGCATTTACAAGGGCATAGTAGTGTCCCTCCTTTGCCAGCAGCTGGCTGTGGGTGCCCTGCTCAACCACCCTGCCGTTCTGGATCACCACGATGATGTCGGCGGTCTGCACGGTGGACAGGCGGTGAGCGATGACAATGCAGGTCCGACCTTGCCGGGCGTTATCCAGAGCTTTCTGGACAATCTGCACACAGACACCATGACAATGCTGTTAGCACCTGGAAAGGCTTCCCTTGTCCTAGGTACATTTCATTTCTCACTCTCTTATCACCTGAATACATCTCCCACAGATACACAAGTCAGTGCACACGGGAGACCTTTACTCAACAGGGTTCCTCACTGAGGTCAGTGAACCTGATCAATCAAATGTGAGACATGGAGAAGTGGGTTCTTGGGCATTCAGCTTGTGTCAGAACACAAATTCAGTATTTACCACCAAATACATCTGATAGGAAGAAAACTGAGGAGTATCAGATTCAATTCTAACCTTTCAGGTGGAAAAGCTACTGTGATACATCTGACCTGCTTCACAACTGAGCATTTGCAGCATGTTTGCTTTAATTTTATTCTGCAAAAAGCAACTAGCCATGTACATAGGCATGAGTATTTCACACAATAATCACTATTCACCTTTTCACTTTCCGTGTCAAGAGCAGAGGTAGCTTCATCCAGAAGCAGAACAGCAGGATTACGAATCAGAGCACGAGCAATTGCTATTCTTTGTTTTTGACCTCCAGAAAGTTGTGTTCCTTTCTCACCCACCCGGGTATTATACTTCTGGATGTTCAAAAATAAAAAAAGATCACCAGTGAACACTCTTTGCAAAGGAAGATTAGAAAAGTAGAATTTTATGCACGGCTATAAAAGTTAAGTATTTTCATCTTGAAAGAAAGAATAGTGCAAGTGGTTTTAAGAAAGCTAAGGCTTTCTAAACATCTCTAGTACAAGCAGTTATATATATAGCCATAGATAGCTGAAAATCTGAAAATTTACTCCCTCAAAGACTGGAATATGTCTTGAATGATACCAGCAGTGAAGCATCCACAGAGCATATGATCGTAAGATTAACTAACAATTTACTGCTTACTGACAAATACATGAAGAATTTGATGCTGTTTTGATTGTGAATTAAGAATCTCAAACATCATTAGTAGTAAAGAAGATGAAATATTTTTCAGCATTATTACCTCAGTTTCAGGTACACAGAACTACAGTGAAAATAAACTATCAAAGCATTTTTCCATGTTAGAACCAAATTCTTGTCATGCATGAAGGTCAAGTGCCATGCCATTCACTTTTGATTTACTGCCCCTTTGTATTTATTAAGAAGCACTCCCTGTGCATGTCCATTCAATTAGAAGTAGACTACTTTGTTTTACTAAATTGTCTTAGAAAAATAAAATATCTCTATCACAGTAACTTGAAGAGTTCCTGCTGTCAAAGGAAAAATATATTAAAAAAATTTTTGTGGGCACTTACTTGTACATAGAATATCCTCTCATTTCCCTCTCCCCCCCTCTCCCTCACCCAGCATTCTGGGTTGTATTACCACTGTAATAATGGAAATATTACCTTTTTTTTTTTTAACAAATGGAAAAGGATTTTAAGCTTGAAACATACTGACATTTTAAAACATAAAGGATATTATATTAAGGGAAACAAAAGTGTTTATTTTTAATTTGATCTATGCAAGTGAGCACTGCTTTGATTTCCCTATATCATTCCAAATATATGATCTCACTGAGAAGAGAACATCACTGTCTCTTACCTCTGGCAGTTTTTCAATGAAGGAATGAATATTTGCTGCTTTAGCTGCTTCTTCAATTTCCTCCTGACTAACCACCCTACTGTTGTCTCCATATTGGATGTTTTCAGCAATGCTGCAGTCAAACAAAATGGGCTCCTGTGACACCAGGCCCAGTCTGGACCTCAGCCATTGTAAGTGTAGAGATTTGGTATCAAATCCATCTGCTAGCTAGAAAAAACAACAGAAACATGATGCCAAGCTGGCCACTGAGCTCATCCACACATACCTGCTGTAAACAGGAAACAGGAATTCTAAGAGAAAGCCCATTATGTGTTAATTTCCCAGATGAAACCAAGTAAGTTTTTCGTGTGCAAAACTGAAAAGAACCAGCAGAATAGACTAAATATTTTCCTGCATTAATTTTTCATTTTGTGTTGTTTTGCTTCCGTTTCCTAGCAGGCAGAAACAACACGCAGGTAACGGGTTGTTTTTGCAGTCCTTCCAGCCCTACTGACCACAAGAAGCACCAGGAAGCTCATGGGAAAGCCTTAGGAAGCTGAACACAACAATTAATATTCTCAGCTGCAGGTCTTCCAATCTTACAACCTCTAAGGAGGTTTCTTTCGACTTTTTATGCCCATTAACAGAGGTTGCATCAAAAAGCCCATTGGGATTTCCTGATCACGACACAATACCATCCATGTGAGATTACATCTGAGTTATCTCGAGCATGTATCTGTGTCCCTAATGTGTTAATTCACATCAGCAAGAAAAGCTGCACGCTGACAAGTAAGATACATTAGTGCTATGCCTCTGTTTGAGCAGGTTGTGAGAAGCCTTAGAGAGGAAATGCAGTTGGAAATGGTCTTCCTTTCTCAGGCAAGATCTGTGACCTGAGCAGCCACACTGTGCCAACCTGGATGCCAGTGCTGGTACATGTGGGCAAATGCACAGGGCAGGCAGTGCAGGGCTTTGGGGATTGTCCACAGATCCACTGCAGGCACAGCTTCAGCAACTCTCACCTCTAAAAAAAGGCATCTCAACAGAGGGACTGCCAGGCTTCTCAAAAGCCTCTGAAACCTTGGCAGATAAAGAGTCCTGTAGATTTAATTACTATTAATAGCCATGCAAGTCTATTTTTACCACTTGTCCTTCCACAGGGTCATAAAATCTCTCCAAGAGCTGAATGGATGTGCTTTTGCCACAGCCGCTGCTTCCCACTAATGCCAGAGTTTGTCCTTTGTTAACCTTCAAGTTGAGTCCTTGCAAAACCTGAACTTCTGGCCTTGTTGGATACACAAAATGGATGTTTCTGAATTCAATGTTGCCTTCAAAATGGCTCTGAAAAGCAATAGAGAGTTCACATGCTCATATTAACATTTATAAGCCTTAACTGTAACAGCACTTGTTAAGACTTAGTTACTAAAGTGAGAGATCCAAGAAAGCTGGGGAGGGGGTTTTCAAAAGTGCTTTTAAAATTCTTTTAAGTAACATATTGGACTGAACATAGTATCACTAGTTATAGGATGATCTGCAGATGTAAGTCACTACATTCTTTTGGAGTTTTCTACATCTCTTGTGTCTATTTTTCAGTTAATCTTTGAAAAGAATATCACAGAAGCACAGAATATCACAGAATCACAGAATAAGCTGAGGTGGGACTCTCCAGGATCAGAGTCCAGCTCCTGGCCCTGCACAGCACCATTCCCAAAAGGCACCATGTGCTTGAGAGCATTTTCCAAACACTTTTTGAACTCTGTCAGGCTGTGATAGCTTCCCTGGGGAGGCTGTTCCAGTGTCCAACCACTCTCTTAAGAAAAACAGACAATATCCATATTTTTCATTTCTAACACATTTAATTGAGACACTTCTACTTGTGATACAAACTGTATCATTTGCTTGCCTGATCTTACCCTGCAGGTGGCAAAATTTGAACAAATGTAACACAAGGTCAAAATCAGAGGTTAAGACAGCAGAGCTAAATTCATCTGTAAGGTTATTCACTGTCACAAAGGACAAGCTGTGTTTCAAAAAGCAGTGGTAGCTGTTCATTAGCCATTCTAGCCAGGCTGATTAAGCACAAGTGGAAGAAAGGGGGCACACGCCAAGGCTGTTGTCTGTCCTGTTCTTTCCAGCTCCCTATACATGCCAGCAGCACCACTAATAGCATGATCTCACAGCAGGTAATAGCCTAATCTGATGGACTCAAAGCTTTGCTTTGCTAAGTCACAGGCATCACTGGTAGTTAAGTCCAGTCTATACTAGAAATGTTTTCACTGAAGTTTTATTTTACTGGAAACCTTCTGCCAAATCTTTCAATGTCTGTGCCAGAGAACCTTGGTTCCAGAAAATATGTGAGTGTGCTCAGAACTTTAAAGGCTGAAAATCCTGTATATAAGCTTGAAGTTATAGGAAACTAGATTATGGCTTCCTGAGTAGGAGCTACCATCTAAACCTACACGGGAAGTTAATTTTAAGTTTAGATGAATCTAGATGTGCCATAGTAATCCTTCCAGAACATGTAAATTTAAAGCATTACATGCAGAAATTTGACAAGTGCTGAGGTCAGCCTCCTTAATGACAGTTTTGGTTCAGAGGTGAGGTTCTTTGGGGAATTTTTGACTGCTTTTTGGTTTTCACTTTTTATTGGTTTTTTGCTTGTTGTGTCTTTCCTTCCCCAACTTTAGAGCAATCTAAATTATTCATTAAGCTTGTTCTGACTTCACAAGAGCACATTTTTAATTGTTAAAGTTTCCACAGATGGAATAGGATGGCTTTTGGAAAAAGTGCCTGTTTGTAAAGGAACTAATCTCTCTTATTTACAAAATAATTAGAAAAATGCATCAGTATTTATTTCTCCTATAAACCCTTACAAAGACAACAAAACTTCTATTGGAACTGACATTATCAATGTTTTCCTGAAGCCATTTAAGCTGTGAGTCAGTAGAATGAAAAGTATTTTTTTTAACTCATTTAGAGGAAAACTGCATTAAAGGCCATACAGTTTGGTCTGAAACCCAGAAATAACATGGTCTCTAAATAAGTCAGTACCACTATTTATATAATGTCTGTCTTTTGATAGAACCATAGAATGGTTTGGATTGGATGGGGTCTTAAAGAACATCTCGTTCCAACTCACCTGCCATGGGCAGGGACACCTTTCACTACACCAGATTGCTCAGAGATGCATCCAACCTGGCCCTGAACACCTCCAGGGCTGGGATATCCACAGCTCCTCTGGGCAACCCATTCTATCCTCACAGTAAAGAATTTTTTTTCTAGTATCTCATCTAAGTTTGAAGCCATTCCCCCTTGTCCTGTCAGTGCAGGCTCTTGTAACAAGTCCCTTTCCATCTTTCTCATAGGCTCCCTTCAGACTGCAATTAGAGCATCCTAATTCAGTCCCCTTTTGTGACATCACAATAAGAAATACACAGCTGTGAATACAACTGTTGCTAAAAGATCACCCCAAATTTTGTTTGTTAATTTTTTTTTTCTGTGAAAAAAGAACAGTCCTTCCAAAAAAATACATCCAAAAGCCCAAAGAAGCATATCTCCAATATCCCTCCCATACCCCCATCCAAAATACCACCAATCCTTACCAATTTTTCACCTTCTTCACTGTAACTGTCAATTAGAGGTTTTCTCTCCAAAAGCTGAAAGATTCTTTGGGCTGACACTCGAGCTTTGCCATAGTCTGGTGCCATGGAAGCAGACTGACCAACATTCATAGCTGCAAATATGACAGAAGAGAAGACTCTAAAAAGCAAAGGACAAAGCATAATTCATTCCAGGTAGAACAAGACATTCTTTTCCTACTGTGTAAAACATATCTTCAGAATAAAGGTTTTTATCTTCTTTAGGTTATGATATTTCTGGAGCTCCTCACACTCCAAAATATCAGCCAGTATTAGGAAGGTCAATTTGTTCCCATAGTTACTTTACAGAACAGTGGTATCATATCACTCCTCTTTTTAACACCCTCTGCCTGGAAGGGACATCAAGGAGCAAAGGCTTCTCCAGAGTAGGTGTGCTGAGCTTGCTGCTCACTCTTGCTGTTTCACTGCCCAAATATGCATCTTTCCCCAAAACAGCCCTGATGGCTAAGAACACTCCCAAACAGACTGAGTTTCTGAATCCCCATGCCCCATTATCTCTGTAATTTGACAAAATAATTTGCATTAACTGAAATCACTATCCCATGTGCTGATNTTGTCCTGTCAGTGCAGGCTCTTGTAACAAGTCCCTTTCCATCTTTCTCATAGGCTCCCTTCAGACTGCAATTAGAGCATCCTAATTCAGTCCCCTTTTGTGACATCACAATAAGAAATACACAGCTGTGAATACAACTGTTGCTAAAAGATCACCCCAAATTTTGTTTGTTAATTTTTTTTTTCTGTGAAAAAAGAACAGTCCTTCCAAAAAAATACATCCAAAAGCCCAAAGAAGCATATCTCCAATATCCCTCCCATACCCCCATCCAAAATACCACCAATCCTTACCAATTTTTCACCTTCTTCACTGTAACTGTCAATTAGAGGTTTTCTCTCCAAAAGCTGAAAGATTCTTTGGGCTGACACTCGAGCTTTGCCATAGTCTGGTGCCATGGAAGCAGACTGACCAACATTCATAGCTGCAAATATGACAGAAGAGAAGACTCTAAAAAGCAAAGGACAAAGCATAATTCATTCCAGGTAGAACAAGACATTCTTTTCCTACTGTGTAAAACATATCTTCAGAATAAAGGTTTTTATCTTCTTTAGGTTATGATATTTCTGGAGCTCCTCACACTCCAAAATATCAGCCAGTATTAGGAAGGTCAATTTGTTCCCATAGTTACTTTACAGAACAGTGGTATCATATCACTCCTCTTTTTAACACCCTCTGCCTGGAAGGGACATCAAGGAGCAAAGGCTTCTCCAGAGTAGGTGTGCTGAGCTTGCTGCTCACTCTTGCTGTTTCACTGCCCAAATATGCATCTTTCCCCAAAACAGCCCTGATGGCTAAGAACACTCCCAAACAGACTGAGTTTCTGAATCCCCATGCCCCATTATCTCTGTAATTTGACAAAATAATTTGCATTAACTGAAATCACTATCCCATGTGCTGATTTTGATATTTTTGAAATTTTGTAAAGTATACTCACATAAATACATTTTCAAAGTTGGTCAGACAATTAGCAATGAGCCATGCCCCAAATCTGAAGACTGCTGCATTAATAAAGTACTCTGAACACTGAGCTATTCCATAGGTAAATCCATAGAAAGGGGCTTTCTTCAGAGATTTTCTGATAAAAGAAGAGACTTTCCATAAATGACTTGTAAAAGAGAACCAGCAGACACTGTCTGGGGGATAGCCAGACTTCTGGAATAAAGTTTTCATGCAAACCAGCCCACCCCCAAAACCACAACAAATCAGCCCACAACACACACACTCACAAACAATCCCTAAGAGCCCCCTGCTTAACGACACAGAACTGCCCTTAGGACAGAAAGCAATGAAATCCTTGATCCTCAGTTTTGTTAAATTGAATCCCCTTCCTCTGCTTTTATAGCAGGGCAGGTCACTAGAGTAGTTAGTTAAAATGAAATAAGTTGATAACTACCTCATATGACCCATTTTATTTAGAAAACAAGCAGGCTCCAGCCTGGCCTAAGAGCTGCCAGAGGGCTTCCACCAGCTCATCCCATCTGAGCAGAGAGCTCTCATCCCAATTCAGAGCAGGGATGCATTGCTGGGTATCCCCACAGGG
The DNA here is from genome assembly GCA_013398075.1 of Notiomystis cincta. Lineage (NCBI taxonomy): Eukaryota > Metazoa > Chordata > Aves > Passeriformes > Notiomystidae > Notiomystis > Notiomystis cincta. The sequence continues at coordinate 46,715 of VZRX01019778.1, forward strand.
ATTCAGACTATGCTGCTATTTCTCAATTTATCCCTCTGGAAAGGTTTCATTTTGTATAACTAATTGAATACACACCAAATCAGAGCCTAGAGAACTCTGTCCTCATTGTTTAGGGTGCTCTATGAGGAAGAGGAAATCTCATTTCTAGTCTGAGCCATAAATCAGACCTGTGACAGTCCAGGCAAATACCCTGTCCAAATCTGGGCTTGTAGCAGTTCACCAGACATTGAATTTTAACACTATTTTGGCTGAATACAGATTGTGCAACACATAATTTTCAATTCCTTCTTTTACATTAGAAAGGATTTTGATTTTCAGTTATTTTATTTCAATAAAATGGAACTAAAAAAATCTGGCAACCATGGTGATTCAAACGCCTTTCAGTGAATAAAAGTCAGTGGGATGTAGGTGATCAAACAAGGGAAATGTATGAAGTTCTTTTCAAGGTTTCAAAGTCCTGTGACGGGAATAAAACTGATTTATGTTATAAAGGGTGTGGTGGATTAGTCAGTTCCTAAATGAAGTAGTATCAGTGCAATATACTGACACAGAGTGCACATATATCCTGTATTGTAGGCAGACAAAATTCTGTGACACATATGAAGAGAATGCAGTTTATAAAGTGTTTGCATAATAAAAGGCAAATCCTGCAAATGTTTTTCTGACTCTGCATTTAAGAATGGATATTAAAATATACAGACTATACAAATTTCAAAACTATAGGAACTGCTATTGATATTCTTCCCAGTCTTTTGGGTATTGTACAGGTTCCAAGAAAGGTATTTACAGTAAATCTGAAAGACTAAAGTGTACTAAGAAATAATTACTAAAAGAAAAAACTCACCTGTATGTATGATTCAAGGTAGCAACATATCTTTCATAAAATGCTTCTTCTCTGGTCAGTGAAGCTACAGTTCTTATGTTTTCAACTGATTCTGTTGAAATCTAAACAAAGAGATTAAACAAATATGAGGTAATCTCTTACAACTGCAATCTACAAGGTATCTTCTGAACACTTGATTTCTTCTCTAGAATTTATTTTAGATCAGAAAGTGCTTGCTTAAGAGTAGTGATCAAGGTGAAGGGAAGTCCTGAGCAATGAAGCTGTTCATCAGCAGTGTCTTCCCTAACCCATGGGTTGTGGCCCTCCTGAGTAAAATCCAATTTAATAAAATGGGAACAAACATTAGTGATCTGGACACAGCCTGCTCTTTTGCATGGACTACTTCTGCCTCCTGGAAGGGTACTAACAGGTGAATGAAGGCAGCACCCTGAAAATCTTGAGCACATTAATAGTTTGCCTTTATGACAGAAAAAAAAGGTATCAATGTTGCAACACTTCTGGCTGCATCAGAGCAGAGCAGAGCCACACTGCTCACCACAGGCACAAGGGGCACCAGAGTGCTGGGGCTGCTTCTGCTGTAGCTGCCAGTGCCCAGAAATCCACTATGGAGGCTTTCAAATGCATTTTTATAGTCTAATTTGCAGATGGTTTGTGTTATCTATGTTTTGCTTTTCTTGAAGATATATAAACATTCCCCTCAACACCCTTCATTTATCTTGGACAATTGAGTCATCTATAATATAACTACAATGTTGTCCTTAAAAGTGATCTCACACCAGACCTCTGTGATTAAAATTGAAGAACTTACTCTTCCAGCCTCTTCCAAAGCTTTTTGATCTTCTGCAGCATGACCAGACATAGAGCTGGCACTCACAGCATTTGCACCAACAATAAAAGGAATGCAGGCCAGGATAAGCAAAGTTAGCTGCCATCCGTACACAAACGCAATAATGACGGCTGTCACAAGGGTAAAGACAGTCATAGTCATCAGTGCAAGTCGGCTTCCAGTTGCCTAAGAAAACCCCAGAAACCCCCCAGACAAATGTCATTAGATTTTTCTTTGTTTTGCCCAAACAGTTGTATACTCAAGGTGGAAGGCTTGGTGCAAAATGAAACCATGTGTGATCTCTTGTGTGGACACTAAGCATCACCTTCTGTAACCAGACCTACAGATTCCTCATACCTGCCAGCATTCAGGCCTTCAGGAGGTGCTAATGCAGTCTAGAGAGCTGGACATGACAGCTGTTTAGAGAAAAGTATCTGGGACATCACACACTACCCAAGGTAGAGAAAATTGTGACCACCGTGACAGTGGGGCAAGTTGGCAGCCAGATGTCCAGTATTAAGCAAGAGGGGCTTGGTTCTAACAACAGCCATCCATCTGAGACCCCCCACACTAACAGTGGTGAAAAATATTCATCCTCAGCTTCTTACCCTGCTGCACTTGGGGTGGGGTTCTTAGAGAAAAGAAATTTGAAATTGGCCACCCTGCAGAAATGCTTTATCTCAGTGGGATAATGAGTAGGAAAGATTAACTCTGACTGAAGAATTCTCACCTCTTCCCAGCCTGTGTAACCTTTTCATCAAAAACTTTTTAAAATGAGAGTTGATTAGCATTCAGCATCTGGGTGGGCTCTGATCTGCAGAAAAAAACTTCTGCAAACAGCCCAGTGGAAATAGTTCATCTTCCAGAACTTGGCGTGATGGTAAAAACAAAAACTCTTGGGTGGGAAGCAAATATACTTCTTTCTTTTGCCAAAGACTTTCCTGCCCTGAAAAGACTTTTCTTGTTCAATAAATTAAAATATTAATAATTAAACCAATGCCAAGGTGAATTGTTACCATATGTTCCAGGGATTGCACATAAAGATGGATCTGGAAACCTCAATCAGTGCAGCATGAGGCATGGTACTGACTTACTGACAACTCTGGCACTCCAGAGAACACAACAGCTCTGGAGACCCATTAATGCCCTTAGTTGTCTTTTGTAGTTAGAGAATTGTGTGCACCTTTCCTTTCTACTGCCCTGACAGAATGATAGAATTCACTGACACTGGAGCAAACCTTAAAAGAGGAAATTGACTAAAATTTGTAAAGACTATTTCATCCCTGCAAGCCCATAATGAAGGAGGGCTGGAGAGAACTAAAACCTGTGGACACTGAAAAATGAGGGGATTAAAGGATTAGTGATGTACAAATATGAAGGGGAAAATGTCATTAGTAAACTTTTCCCCACAAGTCCTGTAGTGATTTTTTTTTCTTCTACAAAGAGACAGGAAGAAAGAAGTGTTTGACAGATTGTCAGGTTCAGTTGATGAGGTGAGCAGTTGAAGGAACTGTGAACAATCTGCCATATTCTCTTGCCAGTGTCCAGTGGCCATCTCTCCCATACCAGCTTCTTGAGTAGTTCCTTTCCTTGGCCAATGCCCTCCATGGTTTTTTTTAATTATGCCAATCTATTTCTTACAGTTTGGGAAGCACATTTTGTGGCTATGGGAAGAAGAATTCCTTTCACTGAGGTCGGTAAAGATTTGTATCCTCTGCAGATGTAACCTCTTAGTGGCATTCAGGTAACACACATAACAGAGTGTAAAAACCTGGGGTCCAATGACTGTGGTTCAAGCATATATGCAGATTTCACTTTGCATGGTGAAATGGTCTACAGTTACAATATATTTAGCTGAAAGACTTGCAGGGAGGGACAGGAATGGTACATGAACATCTGCTGGATTTTTGATAGTTGTAAATTATCAGCTGGGAAATCATTTCCAAGTGTCTGCAGCATGGTATGTAAATGCATCTGCCAGTCTGTGGCGTAGATTTCCTACTTTGTTTGCTGAAATAATCTTGTAGTTCCTTGCCAATTGCAATTAATATTTGTAAGGAAAAAAGATATTTAAAAAACACTCATAAAGGAATCAACGTACGCCTTTAACTTGGGAAGCATCTGTAGCAAGACGAGTTAGCAGAACACCAACAGCATTTTTCTGGTCATCATACCATCCAATCTCCTGCAAGAAAAGATATTGATTTTTGTTTCAAAAAATTACATGGAAGTACAAAGCAGGATGGCTAACTGAATGTTCTCTCTCTGTAGCTAGCATTTCCAAGTCAACTAAAAGAAAATGCTTAAAAAACATTATTATTTTGTGGACATCTAATTGTTCATAATCAAAGTGATTTTACCTGCGATGTTTTCCTGAACATGCCTATTTAGAGACTTTTTTTTACCCTATTTCCTTAGACACTAATTGGTCCTGAAGAGGTTAACTATTCTCTTACAAATTACCTATTCCATCAGCTATAGAATAATAGAATATCCAGAGCTGGAAGAGGACCACAAGGATTTGTACATACAGAAAGGAAAGGAAGCTGTTTGATTTGCAAAGCCTATGGTAGGGTTCCTTTTTCTTCCAATTTACTGTCTTCTGGTCCCTTTCAGATGTTTCTATGAACACACAGGTTCTTGTCCACACCCACTGCTCTCTTGATATCCCAACTGCCTAATTCATACCTGCTGAAGTAATGCTCTGAAGGACAAAGAGCGCAGTCTCTTTGTTAGTGTTTCTCCAGACTTCCCAAACATGAATCCCTGAGTGAGGAAAAAGGGTCACATTTTCTCATCTGATGCATAACTCTGTTCATAAATCAGTGCAACAAAAGCAATCACACCAAGAAGCACAACAAAAGCCATCACACCTACAACCCTTAGTGAATATATCTGTCCTGGCAAGAGCATCATTCACATTTCTGAACCTGAAACTTGATTTTTCTCACAGAAAGAAAGCAACATGGCAAAAAAGGCATCTATATATTATGTATTTGTATCACAACCACCCAAGCAAAGGGAGATTAAACTTTTCTGGTCAACCTTGCACACACAGACAGCAGCACTACAAGATTAATCAACCTGTCTAATGATTGGCTTCCCTACCCTGACTGCAAACACAGACATTTGTTCTCAGCAGTCATACCAATGGATTTTATGATATGGGTATCAGTGGGCACTAAGTGATTCCTTCAAGTTTTAAAGCAGTCATAAGAGGACAGCAAATGATGGAATTTACTTGATTGCACGAAAAGCACCATCTGCAATGGAAAGAGTGAGTCTGCTTTATACTTACTTTGGCAAGAGCCTATAGACTCTTACAGTCAGTGAGAAATGTTAGTATTAACTTTGACTTTTAAGGCCAGACCCTCGACTTTGATTTCAATCATGATGAATTAACATTGCCTTCAACTAAGAGCAAATATAGACATATGTCTTTAGGTAAACATTAACATTAAACCTATGTATCTCAGGGAGATTCTGGCACTTCTGCATATTTTTGTAAGCTCTGATTGGTGTTTTACTTCTCAGATTGTGTTGATATGACTTATACCTGCAGCCTGCTGGAGAGTTCAGGGCTTTTAAGATTTCAGTAGTGACACTTACTTGGACTATGTATGCTGCTAAGATAATCACTCCAAGTAAAAGAAATGTTAAAGAAAGCACCACAGTGTTTTTACTCCTTTTTTCTGGATCTCTTTCTTGAAAAGCCTATGGAAAGAAAAAATCCACAAAAATGAGTGCATATACAAGCATCTGTTACATAAGCCAGTCTTCAGTTCAAGAAGCTTGTTTACTTTATTTGCTTTTAGTAAGTATTCCTGGATCCTAAAATCATCTGCAGTCAACTACCTGTTGAGGACCCAGTAGAGAGTCCATCTTTCCATTTAAACTACATCACACTAATTTGTTCTCCCAGATCCATCAATGTTCCTCCTTTCCTCTGCTAGTCAAATGTAGTTCTACCATGCTCTGCTTCTGGAGAGTCCCTGCAACATTTTTCAGTGGAGGTATTTATACAAGTTAATCCCACTCAGAGACTTACATGGAAAGAACTGAGTGGTTGAGCATGAGGAAAGTTCAGGACTGCAAACTCCAGTTGCAAAAAAAAAACCCCAAACAAAACAAACAAACCCAAAAAAACCCAAAAAAAGCCCAGACAACCCCAAAATCCAAAAATAAACACCAAAAAAAAGAGAAGAAAACCCTCAAACAACTTACCCCAATGATTTTTCCAAATACGACAGCGAATGCAGGATGGACTGCACCTATGACAGCAGCAGCAATCACTCCCAGCAATACATAGAACCACTCAGGTTTGTTCAGAGCCAAGATTTTTGAGTAAGGCACAGCAGGGAGATTTTCTTCCTACAGGAAAAAGTTGCAAGTTTTCCTTGGAAAGTTGCAGAACATAAAATTCCCCAGACAGTGGGTGTCCATTAGGCTTTGAGCAGTGAACAGTCTTGGTAAAGTGCTGAAAGCCCTCTCTGTGCACTCAGATCAAGCAAGCATGCTGGTGATTTGTGCTTTGCTGTTTCACATCCTAGAACTTCTGCTGCACTGTAAAAGTTTTGAGGCAAAAATCTTAACAAAAGCCTAAGTCATGAGGGGAGAGGAGCCAGGACAGTTCATTGAAAGTCAGATAGGACTGGTCACCATGAATGGCAACTAAGATTTCAATCATTATAAAGAACTAAAAGTCTCACAGTTCAGAGGACAGAAGAGATCCCTCCAGTTCAGCTAAATGCCAGTGGGCTGGCAACAGAACAATTGGGTAAGAGAGGTCATTTTTCTCTTTGGCAAACTACATCCAATGAATCACTACCAAACCCAGGAATGAGCCATATGTTACAGTAGGCTAGCCTGTTTCTGCTTTGAAAGCACAAAAAATGTTCTGTCCTGCTTTACTACTTTATTTAAGTGCCTGTGCCTCCAAAGGGATATTTCTGGAAAAGCAAATAATGAAAACACCAGAAATGAGACAAAATATTAGTCAGGGTTACAAGCAGGTTGCTCTTGCTTCCTGGTTATTTTATCCTGTGTTTCAGATGCTGAATGAGGGTGGCTAAGCCTCTACTATAAAAGTGGGCTGATTTTTCTGAAATAATTACACCAGCTGGATGTTCAACTTCATTTTTTCTGAATGTGATGAATATTGTATTCTTGAGCATGAACACCCACTACTTCCTCTAAGGTCTTATTCAGTATTAATATACAGCTAAAAAGTATCTTTTAAAGTTACATGACTTTTTGTATGATAATGGGAATGGATCCAGCTCATTTGTGCTATTTGAAATACTCATCAGCTGGAAGATATATTGTATCGAGGAGGAAAATCTATAGATAAAATCACATGAAGGCTTTCGAAAGTATTTTAAATAATCATATTAATCATTATAGATGAGCTCTTCCAGAGATTTAGAAGAATTCATAGTTTTACTTTGAAATTTATATTTCTTCACTTCAAGGGTCTTGAAATCAGGCAAAAAAAACCCCAAACTAAACAAAAAACTCAAGCAACCTTAATATACCAAACAACTCTTCCAATATGTTTCATGAAAAACATGCTGCAGTTAAAGTACCACAAACAGGAAAACAGAATCAAGTTTCTTCAAGCTGCTCTCCCCAAGTCTGATCCAGAATGCACTAGAAATCTGCTATTATTGATGAAACAAAATAATTTTTCCTAACCCCAAATTTCTTTCCTATGTGACTTTTATTGATGTATGACATATGCCAACTAAGTGGTTTTATCTGTAAAAACCCTGCAAAACTAAATCATATACTAAAACAGAGAGAGCAATGGCTCTTTTACTGGAAATGCTCTTCAAGATGTTAGGGTTTTGATTATTTTATTTTGCTTGAGATAAATGCAGTATGGTACTCCAAAGTGCCTTCAATTTGGGTACAACACTCCAGGGATTACATTACCCAGCAGTATTTGCAACAGGGAGTAAAGAATCTTGCCAATGAAATCTCACAACTAGTTATAATTAAATAGAATTAAAACATCTGTGCCACTGCAATAATACTCTTAAACTGTACAGAGCAATGTGACAAATCAATAACAAGTTTTTTTCCAGTTCCACACTAACAGTAGTGTTTAAATGAAGATCTTTGTTAAGACAAATTGTCCCCACATAATCTGATGAGTACTGACTGCAATAGCACCACAGTAAAGGTTGCATGGCAGCCAGCTATCTAAAAGTAATCCAATTTATGTGCTTTTTGTTGATGCTTACATCTTGTAATTAAAATTCTAAACTGGAGTTCTAATACCAACCTCCTCCTCCTTTTTCTTCTTCTTTTTTCCATAGGTAGTTTTAGATGAGCTCCTCTTGCTCTTATATCTGCTGGATCTTCTTCGAATGCTGCCTCTCCCTGGTATCACAGATGCTTCAAAATGATCTTGAAGAGTTGGCTCTTTCACAGAATTTATGTTTTCCTCATATTCCTCAGGTTCTGTGCCTTCACTATCCTCTGATGTGCCATCATTTTGAACATCACTGCTATAACCCTAGTGAGAATTCAGGATATACAGTTGCGAGACATTTTGAGCAGAAAAAAGGAAAAGTAATTTTTTTCTCATGAATACTGCTGTTTCAACTGTGTAACTACAGCTGCCTATAGGCCACATATATTTCAGTCTGCAATGGTAGAGCAGTAAATAGCTTGATTCTGATTTTTCCCCCTCTTTTCCTTTAAAGCAGTCTATGGAATCCACCTGGAATCTAACACCTCTGTGGTTATGCCATACTTATGCAGTCTGTGCCTCAAACTCACTTTATGTTTTTGACATACTGGATTGTGTAAATATGAAACACTTATGGGTAAAACCCCCAAGAATTCCAAGCCTGTGTCTGTGCCCAGACTAGAATAACTGAGCAACTGCCAGCTGGACAATGTGCAGGAACTAGAGAGAGAAAATGGCTCCATCCAACATTCGACAACTTTGTGAAAGGGAGAAAGAAAATAAATAAACTTGCCCTTACCTGCTGCATTACGAGGGAATAGTAGACTCCTTTCTGCAGCATCAGCTCACTGTGAGTCCCTTGTTCAACCACAACACCTTTCTCAAATCCAGCAATAGTGTCAGCAGTCCTGATGGTAGACAGTCTGTGAGCAATCACAATGGTGGTACGCCCAGCACGAGCCTTACAGAAACACACAAAACACAGGTACAATTAAAATGTACAAGGAAATAGCACAGAAGTAAAATAAAATTATTTTAGTCACTTGGGATATACAGTGAATCAAAACTTTTAAAATAACTCTCTTTCTTTTAAAAGCAAAGATGATTTTTTTCCTGGTTTTGTGTCCTTGTTTAGCAGTCCAAGGACAGTCTTGTGTGACAAATTTATGTAGAGAAAGCCACATTAATCTTTTTAGACAGGCAACAAGTATTAAAGACCATAATTAAAGTTTATTTATTATTTGACTTCTTATAAAACTTATACTGTTTGAGATAAAGTTGCTCACAAAGTGTTTCCATGTGCATGCAAGCATGAGGGGGAAATGCTATGGCAAGAGTTAGATCTTTCTGAAAACAAAACTTGGAGAGCAAATATATAAACAGCAGATATTTTTTTTATGAACTGTCCCTGCAAACTTTTAGAAGTACAACATCAGAATAATTTCTGGCAAGACTTAACAGGGAAGCACAGAGGAGCAAACTGGCATCAAAAATGGGTTTGAGCCACTCCCTTTTGAAACAAGCCCGTTAGACAATAATCCTGCTGGGACTTGGCAGGAAGAGCTGCTGAAGTCTCAGTCAGCAGGTTACATGTTCCATCCCCATCCAGCTCCCTCACACAGACCAATGGCACACACAGCCCTCATGCTGCCAATGAGCACAGACCAGCTTGTGACTGCTGCAGGGGCTCAATCCCCTCCTCCCTCATGCACAGAGCAGAGGGCAGTTTGGGAGGAGGAGAGATCCAACAGAACCACGTGCAACAAGCATGGTCTGTGGTCCTGGAACCTGCTGGAAGTTTCTTGCTACAGAAGTTGTACATCATGTGAGCACAGGAACAGGGGAATGAAGAAGATGAGGCCATCTGTGGTAGAAGACTGCTTCCATGGAGATTTGAACTCTTCCTCTGCACCTGCCACCCAGTTCTCGTGGACACGATGAAAGTCACTCCCAGCCTGTGGCAGGAGGTCTGCCACAGCGTGGTTTCTGTGCCTCCACCCTAATGCACAGAGCCTTCACCACTGCAGCTGGGAGCTGTGATCAGCACCAGCAAAATGCTTTGTGAGATGCAAAGTTATCTGAAAAACAGCTGGCTACAAGCAGCTGCACACGAGTGCCAAGAAACAGTGAGCATTCATGAGGTTAATATCTCTGCTCCTCAGCTGTAAAAATAATGAACAATGGTAACACCACTTCTCCCACTAAGGGATGTTGAAAAGAAATTTGGAAATCCCATTAGGGGACTACACTAATGGACATCAAGAAGCTGTGAAAAGATGACTACATTATGATTCAGGGCTCATTTTGTTGTGCTCTGAGAACATTAAGAAAGATTAGAAAGAGTCCACTTAATTGAGTGACCTCCCTCTGTTATGCACTGAATGAAGCAATAAGCTTCTGGAACAGCTAAATACTTGATTACAAAATTTAAAAAAAACCCAAAAAACACACAGAAGAAAGCCAAATTACATCTGATGCAGCAATCTTTTAGTGCTTAATTCTGCATTAGTTAAATAATTGATATACAAGTTAGATTATATGAATATTATTTTTGCATCTATGTTACTTCAATACTAATATCACTAGAATGATATGAATATAACAAAAAACTGCCCTTTAGCTCAGATTGACTAGCAAGTGAAGATGACAAATTCTGTATTTCCCTTGAGCCATATTAGTAATTCATATCTCTCTGCATGACTACTGGAATGAAAGGCAGGATTTTTCACTTAATTTAAAAAAATACATTAAAGTAAACATTAGACAAAAGAAAAGACATTCAAGCCCAACCATGAAGTTCTTTTTCAGTCAAGGCAACCATATGTTGCACTGTATGTTGCTGGAAACTGCTGGTGAAGAAGGGCTGTGAGGAAGGTATTGTGTGCTGATCAGAGACATGGGTACAAGCTCTGACAGCTCTGCTCTGCAGCAGCACCCACCCTAGAGCTGTGGGGCTGCTAAAAACAGGAAAAGAATGAAAATGGCTGAATGCCAAGAGCTTGCTCAAAATTATTAGGCAATTCAGTAGAGAAGAAATATCAGGAATATCAGTAACATATATATACTTTTATATTAATCGACCTGGAAAAGATTCTGTCCTCATACCTTGCCTTGATAAGATTTCATCAATATTTGACCAGCAAATGAGAAATTATGATTTGAGAAAGGGAGTTCAGGAGACCTAAGTTACCGTTCCACATAACTGTCTTCGTAATTAGTAATAATGCAAAACCAAACCCCCTAAAAAAATAAACCTGAAAAAAAAAAAAAACCTAAATCCAAATTTTATTTTCCAATGTCCTTGATTCTGGATGGAAACCTGCACTGAAAATTGTACATTAAATTTTCTGAAGTGCTGTTGCACTTTTTCATGGCAGCTGCTGGCTTCAGTGAGTCCTACCTTATCAAGAGCTGCTTGCACTATGGATTCACTCTGAGTGTCTAATGCAGATGTAGCTTCATCCAGAAGAAGAATCTTGGGATTTCTTGCTAGGGCACGGGCAATGGCTATTCGTTGCTTCTGTCCTCCACTCAGCTGAGCCCCTCTTTCACCCACCATGGTGTTAAATTTCTGAGAAAAGGAGAGAACAGAAGTTGTGAGACATCTCAAATCCTCACTTCTCAGTGCAACCCTAACTAGTCACCTTCTAGAAGCTTCCTCCAGCTAACTTGAGGACATCCAGAGCAGACATGGAAGGACATCCATCCAACTGACCCTTAGCCAAACCCTCCTACCCCCAACCACATATTGTACCTGCCTAACTTTGAACTTACAGTTCCTTAAAGATTTGATCTTTACTGCTCACTTGGTGCTCCCAACCCTGGGGTTTCTCAAGACAAGCCTGTGAAAGGAATCTCTGTATTTTCTGAGGATTGCCAACCTTTCCAGAAGGGCTGGAATTATCGGGACACACCAGTAGTGGGCCCCCTCTGAATCTGAGACATTCTGCTTGGAGCCATGGTTTGGTTCCTACTTACCATATCACTACTGCAAAGTGACAAGTCTCAAATCCACTGTAGCTGTTTAAGAGTAAATATGATCAAATAACTCTTCCTGAGAAGAAGAAACTTTGGAACAGACTGGCATGCTAGAAATGGCACATGTTTGAGAGATGCAGGACAAGCTCTCTAAAGTAGTAAAAGGATTAGAAATCAAAACCCAGGTGAGCAGTTTTTCCACATTTTTTAGCTTCAGAAGCAAAGGGAAGGATATATTATCCATTTGTGAGGATGTGTTTAAAGTGATTGACCTTGCTTACCAGTCCCATCCTGAAAGGATTAAGGCATTTACTGTTAAGAGAGGTCTCAAAGCTGTGATTCTCAGGCAGAGGGAGAGCTTAAGCTTGTAGCTGCTAAAAAGGGTCTTGGTTCAAGTCTATTATTTACTTCCACCCACTTCCCACATTTCCTGTGAATGTGCAGACAGCTCCTCACAAAGGGCTTTGGATTTCTGGTTCTTTTTAAAAGCTAACTCTTCCCTGGCCCATGAGATAGGTAGAGATGGCAATACAGCTATGAAGCTTCCTATCTCCCGAGTTAAGGCACTGACATTTTTCCCAGACTTCAGCACAAGTCCTTTGAGAGCAACCAAAGGCATAATATCTAGTTGGAAAACTCTAAACTGAAAGCTGCTGGAGGCAATAAGTATATTTTGAGAAGTTGTAGTATAACTTGGATTCCCATGCTCTGCCTCTCAGAAACAGGACACCAGCCTAAGTGGACCTTTCGTTCTTACACTCAAAATAAGTTCATGAACTTACATCAGGCAGCCTGGATATAAAGTCAAAAGCATTGGCTTCCTTGGCTGCTCGCTCAATCTCAGCGTCAGAAATGTCTTCTCTGCCGTAGCGAATGTTCTCAGCTATTGTGGTTGCAAACAACACAGGCTCTTGGCTCACAATCCCAATGTTTTCTCGTAGCCACTTTGTGTTTAGGGTCCGAATATCCCGACCGTCTAAGGTGATCTGAGAGGAAAAGAGTGTGTCAAAGAAGCCGAGAGAGTGTACTCTGTTCATTACAAAGCAATTAATTACCATTAATTGGCTGAAGTACTATCCAGAAGGTCAAGGAAAAGAAGTTGTCTTTAACAGAAAACTGTGTTGGGGGAGAAGCTACAACTGCGGTTTTTTACATCCATTGCACAAGCTGGAAAATGACGAGGAGTGGCATAAACAGATAAGACATCAGGGCCTTTTTTTTTTTCCCCTGTCTGTTTCCCCCAGTAACCATCCTGTCTGCACTGGCTTAAGAATTTTACAGCTTCCTGGCACACTTTTGACATGATTCTCATGCCCCTCTTGTGCCAGTTTGATACCCTCATAGTTGCAGCTACACAATCATCTCTGTGGCTGTGCTTTACACCAGATCAAAGAGAGTGCAAGTTGACTAAAAGGAAAGGGAAAGTTATTTTTATCCTAGGTAATTTGCAGTGTGGTCACATGAACATTGATACTGACCCAGTAAAATGAGGGCAGGAATGAACAGCCACAGAAACACTAAGTTAACTGTGCTCATAACAGCTGCCTTGATACCTTATACACTGATAGTTCACTTTTAAATGTTTGAAATGTTTGCCTAGTTTCAATTAGCAGCAGTACCTCTTAAGTAGCATCCTTCAAATATCAAGAATAAAAAGCACAATTTTCTTAAAAAGACATTGTTTCATTTCTGTCATTTTTTTTCCTTTGGAAATTTCCTGTGGGAAGTATTTACCATTTACTAACTGGACAATGTGTAATGATGGAAACTTTTGCTGTGGGTTAGTAAATAGTGAAAATCAAGCCAAGAAAACAACACTTTGAAATAGGGAAACTCTCTCCAGGTTTTAGCTTACATTCAATGAAAAGAAAGCAAACAGGAAGCAGAACATTATTGGATTATGCTTTGCTTAGAAAGTTAGAGAATTTTAAAAGTGAAATGTTGATAATTATTTTAAATTCAGACCTTGCAAATTTATTCAAAGACTTGTGGCATGTGCTATTAATGACGTAGTACTGTAAGAAGGAGCAGAACTATGAAGTCTAGCCAACAATAGAAGACAGTTAATTTGAAATTTAAATTGTGGAAATATGAACTAAGCAGATACATGCTCAAATTCAGTCAAAATAAAAAACAAGGTTCAGTCAATGTGGGAAACTCGTGCATGTTCTAATAGCCTAGAGTGTTTACAGTTCTTTTGCAGACACTCACTTCTCCCTGGTCAGGATCATAGAATCTCTGCAGCAACTGAATAGTAGTGCTTTTCCCACAGCCACTGGCACCAACTAAAGCAATGGTCTTCCCAGTTTGAACTTTCAAGTTTAGACCTTTGAGGATCTGTGAATAAAAAAAAAAATAAATTATATTTTAATTTGGCAAGTTTGATTAGGGAACAGTCTGTCAAGGTAACTAGCTATTGCTATCAAGGCAGTAGTGAGGGCTACAGTCTGAAGGTATGGCAACATTAATAATTTAGTTGTACCTGGGAATATCTTGGAGCACTGATAGGAAAAATCTGCACCTATGCTTGTGAAATCTATCAGCCTTCAAAACAGGATGGCTGCATGCAACCTGCCTTTTGGGAATGGCCCCTAGATCCTTCTGGCTACCAAACCAAGCCTGGGAATTTTTTGAGAAGATTGATAACTGTAACAGGCCAAGTTCATGCCAAGAAACATTTTAAGAGTTCCCTTGCATAGACCATTGCATTCCATTGCCTGGGAAAATTCCCCAGCACACTCAAATAAACTAATATAGACACAGGCACACTACTCTGAACTTGATAGCTCATTTTCTCCAATTTGTGTGATCTGGTAGCAGGCTTGAGGGTCTTATATTCTTTTACTGTTCTCCATTTTCCATAGCATAACAATTATGAATCTCACAGGAAATTATTTTTTCAGGTGCTAAAGAGTATCACTGAGAAACAAGCCTGCTTTCTTCTATTTTTAAAATAGAAATGGCTGTTTTGACAAAGTAATTGCTGGCAAGCTCTTAATAAATCCCATTTCTTATTGTTAACAGCCCCAGCAACCTGGGGAGTAGTTACAGATTAATGATGTCATTTTGCTATTTTCACATTTAGAGAACATTTTACCTCAAAAGACATCCATGTCATTACAAGTAATACTGTGTAGTTGCCAAAATATTTGGCTGCTATGGGAACTCTTCTTGTTTATACCAAGCTGATTTATAAGTTTGCCTACACATGTTTTTGCAATGAGAGAATAAAATATTTGCAATATTCCTCTCCCTATATTACATCCACCCAGTTTTATATCCCCAGGAAGCTGATATCCTGGTGCCTGCATCATCAAAAATGAACTTTATTCTAGATGCCATAATATCTCCAGATGCAAATAATCACTACCACATACAAGGCTATTTCTAACTTCTTTCATCAGGCAACATATTGCCAAGATTGAAACTAACAATAACTATACTCCTTAGATCTCTTTGATTTGGTTTAATCTGGGCAGAGAAGACTATACTGTGCTGTATCAATTTCTTGAGAGACTGTGGGTAACTTCTACGTGGCTTTGCTGATTCTTTTTGGCTCTATTAAATAACATGGGTGCTCTTAATTAGGAAGAGCTGTTGACTCAGATTTGGGAAGGATGGGAAATATTTCATATTTCCCTCCCATTTGGTGTACTGGCCCACAGCATAGCTCAGTAGCCTGAATAGGATTTTTAGGAAGTAGAAGGAAGACTTTGCTCTGTCCCTTCATATTTCTGAACCAAGAGGGATAGAAGATGCATTGTACAAACTTCAGCTAAAATAAAGCCCAGCTCTGAGTCTGCCTTCCAGCTGCCCCAGTGTCCTGGAAACAGATCTGATGCACAATGGGACAGACCTCAGATGACTGAGCTGGGAAAAGCCAGCTGAAGAAACAGCTGTAGAGGTTATAAACCTTCCCATTTTCACCACTAAATCAGCACATCAAGATTTTAATTGTTGACATTTGAATATCTATTTCTGTCTTTTTCTTCATCAAGGAAGAAACAACAGCAATAAATTCCTTTTCCTTTCACCTTTATCAAGATGTTCAAGAGATGATAAGCAAATATACCAGAGAAGTCAAACTAACTGTATCACCACAAAAGTAACCACCATGACAGGATGCACACAAGTCACTAATGGAAACTGAACTAGCAAAGAACAGGGACAACAGTTTATTGAATGGCAATTTTAACATGTGCCCAAAACAATGTTTGACTTCCAAATGTACCTTTAGGATGACACTTTAAATACATTTATTTGATAGCATATTGTTGTAAAGTCTATCTCCAATAATTTTTCATACGGGATATCAAAACACCAAAGAGCCAAGAAAAAAGTCACTTTCTTGTTTAACTGCTTAAAGTCTGGAAGCCTTAATGAAAGATTTTGAAAAATATTATTTGATTTATCAAAGCTCTTGTTCACAGAAATTCAGACTAGGAGCAACACATATTAGATCAGTCCTGCAGAAGAGAAAGAGATACACAGTGACAGCAGATCTAGAGGTCTTTGTGCATCATTGGGGGGAAATTATGCCCCATCTCCTAGAACAGGAATGCATTCTGCATTCAAGAGCAAGATCAGATAAACAATATGGCTGAGGGATTTCAATACAGTAATCTGAACAGAACACTTACTTTAATGTCAGGTCTGGAAGGGTAACTGAAATGGATGTTTCTGAATTCAATTTCTCCTATGAGTTTGTCTGGCTTGTAACCTTCCTTAGAACTGCTATCAATGAGCCGTTTCTGGAAAGAGGTTTGTAAAATAAATTGGTGGTTATTTCAGTTATTTCACTTTTGGAACTGTTATTTCTGCTATGTACATTGTTCTTTTTTTTCTCATCTGCTGGTTTATGCTGCAGAACATCGTTGCAAAACTGCTGCATTTACTTGCAAGATGCTGAATACAAGGGAACATCAAACTGTGAATTCTACTTTGACAAATATAGTACATTTTCAAATGCA
The DNA here is from genome assembly GCA_013398075.1 of Notiomystis cincta. Lineage (NCBI taxonomy): Eukaryota > Metazoa > Chordata > Aves > Passeriformes > Notiomystidae > Notiomystis > Notiomystis cincta. Next base: position 63,529 of record VZRX01019778.1, read on the forward strand.
ACAAAATCCATAGCAGAAAATCTGCAATTGCAGAATTTAACTGCACTCTTGCAGCCAAAACATGGGCCTCAGTAATCTGAATAGGAGGATTTTATGCTCACATCAAGAAGAATGATGTAACCATTTCTCTATGAACTTTTTAGTCCTACTTTAAAATATTTTATATACACAGATATGCAATTGCTGCACAGCACAGCAAGACCAAGATAATAATGCGGAAAACCTTTTTTATAGCAACATCAACATTACAGATTATTATTATAACTTCCAATAGCAATAATAATCCCCTCTTCACCAACTCCCCCTCCCCAATAAACACCATCTCAGCTGAATTTGTGCATATATGCATTTTTAAAAATTAGTGTAGTGCCATATTACTTTCCCTCTGGAACTGAAAGTCTAATATTAGGGAAAAACCTCAACCATATATCTCAGGCACACATGTTGGGTTTTCCAGCTTCCACTGTAACAAATAAAGAGGCCAGGTTTTTTTAGATGAATGAAAATATGAATGTCCATGGTAAACATCTACAGAGCTGATGATTTGGGGGCTTCAGAGCCCTTTTGTTACATTTCTCAAGGGAAAACAAAATAAAAAGGAGAGGGAGTGGAAGTTAAGTTGGTTGAAAGGCTTCTGTTCTATGTAGTTAGGTGTTTACCTTACTGATAATCTTATACACTTCATAGGCAGCCCCACGTGCATTAGACACACTCTCCAGGTTGGGAGCTGCCTGGCCCAGGGAGAAAGCTCCAACAAGCACAGAGAAGAACACCTGTGGGAGATGGAGAGGAGCACTGCAATTAACGATTACAGAGCCACCAGTGCCCACATGGGCATTAGAAAGGCTTTAGCACCAGCTCTGGGTTGTTCATCCCACCTTACAAATAGAGTCCGAGACAATCAAACTGGTTATATCAAAAGCCAGGCAAGGTGAATACCTCCCAGTTGTTTTATACTAAGCAAGTCTCTAACAGCTAATTTAGCAAGCACGTGGCAGAAAACAGAGACACCACTTGCATAACTTTCCCTGAAGATACAGAACATTTTTCAAAGCTGCATTGCTGTACTTACAATTAGCACGCGGCCGATGTCATAATGCGGATCCTCAGCAGTGAGCTTGGTCCCATACCAAAATGCAAGGGCATATGATCCAAAGATTAAAAATTGTGAAAGACCTAGACATGTGTTAGTGGTAATGGATTTTTTCATTCCAACACGTTTAGCCATCTCTAAGTTAGCATCATATCTGAAAGTGGGTAAGGAAACCATTAATTTGACAGGTACCACATGTCATTCTGTTTGATATTTCCCAGTGCCCTTTTCTTAATTAACAGGACTTATGTAAGAAAAACAATTAATCTCAAAGAGACTACTGATTTTTTTTTTTTTAAAGAGAGGACTATTAGGGATGTAATTACTTTGAATAAATCTGCTCTGACATATGCTGACAATATAGGCATACTGTCAAGGAAGACATTCAGAAAATAATTAAGCATCAGAACTTTGTTATAATGGAAGATACAATAGCACTCTTGAAGCCATTGCTTCCATTAATCCTGAAAGGAAACCTTGAAAGTGTTTTAGCAACACTGTCTACCACAGAGGTGAAGGTGAGCCTTCCAAAAAAGCAAAATTAAAAAAAATAAAACCAAACCAAATAACCCCAGGCAACAGGGAAGGAGATAAATGAGATCACTCTGACCACAAAGTTGTTTTCTTACTGGTCATTTTGGGATGTCAATTATCTTTCCATTAGGTCAGTTTACTGATTAACATATAGGAAACCAGTGGACACAGAAGATCAGTCTAAAGAGTAGCAAGTTCAATGAGAAAATTATTTTTTTCTAAGGATGGTTCAAATTCATTCACTCATCTATAATTTTCAGCAAATAGCTTTCATTTACTCAAGCTCATTATGGAAAATGTAGCCTAGGAATAGTGTAACTTTCTACTTTTAAGCAACACTGTCAGTAGCTTGCACTCTTCCCCCAATTCATATTTTCTATAAAATACAACCCCATCATAAGAAGATATGCAATTCATTCAGCTGGGAAGCAATCTTGAAAAACTACATTAATTTTGTTAACGTAAATTTCTAAGATGCCACCAATACTGTATTTGTTAGTCAAATATATTGAAATGTTTTGACTTGATTGTGCTCTTAAAATAAAGCCCAATCTTTGAATCAGCAGCATCGTAAGTCTGCCAGGGAAGTGGCTACTGGGTTTAAGCAGTGTGATAAAGACATGCAATCACTCAAATATAGAGGAAAATCCAAGCTACTGCCAGAAACTAAAAGTGACTGAAGATCCCTTGGCAGAGCAAACTTTTGCAGTCAGTGGAGGCACTGTGCAGTGAAAGGATGCTTTTCCTTACTCTGAGGTCAGCATTCAAGAGCTGTGTAGGAGTCCCAATCCACAATCTGAGAAATGCACTCCCTGGTGAGAGTTTGTCCCTAGCAGGAGATGTTCCTAGGGGAGCCACTATGTTTGCATATGGGTTTTACATCAAATGGAGATAGAGTTGTGGGAGTGGCTGATTGGTCAATCATAAAAAGGAAAGGCCTCACTGGCCTTAGGTGTCAATTCTTCTGTCTTTATGCAAGGCAGTTTTAAACAGCTACTTCATTTAATTTTCAGACACTAACTGCAGAAGATGAGGAGGAAGGGGGACAACTGATCTAGGTCCTCTTAGGGACTCTTTTGCCTTTACTGTGCAAGCAGGAATGGTCAATACTGTTGCATCTTAAGAACAAGTCCGTGCAAGCAGGAATGGTCTTAATACTGTTGCATCTTAAGAACAAGTCCCAGCAAGCAGAAGACAGGGCTTTTAAGACTGTCAGAGCTCAGTCCCTAGAAACAAATGCAGGAATAGACTGTAGGACCTATACTGACATCACCTTAAAAATCTTGCACAAGACCAAAGCAAACAGGAGTTGAAAAAGACAGAAGAGTTTCATGGAGCATATGGATCAGGTCATCTGATTTGCCTTTCCCAGCTGCATGGAATAAGTGATGCCTTGCATTTGTATAAAAAAAAAGGTATTTATGCTTGCTGAGTTATCTGACATGCATGTCAATAAGTCTCTGGTCAGGCACAATCATTTCACCGGGTGTGTGCGACAAGGGCCAACACTGGGCAACTACACGTTATTTGCAAATCGTAAAAGCTGCAAATCATTGTAAAAGCCTGTAATGTGATTTTACCCAAGGCTGTTATCCAGTGTAGTTTAAAAATAAGCTCAGTAATCAAAGATCAGAGCAGCAGCACAAATGCTCTAGAAGATAAGCAACTGATTGCATACTTTGTTGCATCTGACTCATAGGTAAAGATAATCCTGCCACTACTTCCACATTCAGTTCAACTCCAGATCTCAATCAAAAAAGAAAATTTAAACTATGCTTCAATCACAACACAAAATACTCTGTATTTGCAGACTACATCTACTTGCACACCTTTGTTTTCAGGTGATTTGTCTCCTTACAGAAAGAAAAAATGACACTAAGGAGAATTTCATCCCTCTGCCCCTCCAAAAAAACAATCCCCACAAACCAAATCCACAACTAAATTACCTTTCCATATTTTAAATATTAATTAAAAAACCTTACTTCTCCAATGCCTTCTGCTGTCCATTGAAAGCCACAACAGTCCTGATTGCTGTCAAAATCTCCTCTGCCACAGCTCCTGCTTTGGCATAAGCAGACAGCTCTTTAGCAGTAAGGGATGCCAGGAGCTGAAAAGTTGAAAAGCAGCTGTTATTGCAGCCTACTGAAAGAATATGCACACTGTCTTGGTGAGTAAGAACAATCACACAAGGTGCACAAGACTTTAGCAAAGTGGGGTCAGCTTCTCCCCATACCCTGAATTTCCCTCAAATAGAGTTCAATTTATCACTGTCTCCTCATTACAGTGAGAGGCTACACAAACAGCAGGTGAGTTTCCTGACAGATCCACTTCCTCCCAGGCTGAGGACAGGCTCCAAACGATCCTAGGGAGAGTGGAGGGAGGTGTGCCATAGCTGCTCTGGGTGTCTGAGGTGTTCAGACATTAGAGCACCAGCAGATATTGAAGCAAGCCAATCACATTGCAACCTCTAACATTCTTCTTCTTAGCTTATTTGTAATGCTTCAGGTAGGAAAAATCCCATAGAATCATATAAATAGCCACTCAGGAGTATTAGCCATACACATTAAAGTGGCTAAACAGTGCATAAGGGGAAAAAGTTTTCCTCTCTGAAAGAGAAACCTCTCCAGCCATCCCACTGATTTATACCACTTCAGTTTTCAGCAGCTGTATGTACCTGCATAGCTGTATAGATCTACTCAGTACACAGCATGAAACTTAGAAAATTATTTGCAAGAGATGTGGTAATGCATGTGCAGATGGAAAGAGGCTGAAGGGTATTTGCGCTCAGAGGGAAAAGTGAGGGCTTCTCCAGTGCTTGCCATGAGGGAATTGCAGTGCCAGAAAGATGCTGTGATGCAGATTACCCTCCTGTCACATGGCATGAGGCCAGGATATGCAGACAGGAGGAACATGACTTACAAATATGTAATCCTGAGAAAGGCTACAGGAGGAGCAGAAATCACAGTAAGCATGGGGTGAACCTCCCAACTTTGAAACCACACTAGTTTTCTCCCATTCTCTCCCCCTCTTCTGTACTTAAGAGTTGTGAGGTTTTTCTGGTTTCTTCATTTATGAATCCACACACACTTACAGTTGACCAAACTGCTGCTGATGCAGCAAGAAGTGGGCTGACTGACATAACCACCAGGGTCAGCTTCCACCCATAGATGAATCCTATGATCAGCCCTGACACAAACGTGGAGAAATACTGCACAAATATACTGATCTTGTCTCCGATGCCCTCACGGATGGTGTTGATGTCACTTTAAATAACAACAAAAAAAATTGTTAGCTCAGAATGTCTCTCATTGTGACTCCCTCCCCCTTCTTTTCATGTTTTGTGACCTTCTGTCAGAAGCTTTGCCAATTCCTAACTGGCACAAGAAAATTTCTAGCCACAGCTGCTGAACTGTACCATTAGGCTCTTCTGTGGCCAAAACACAGCAAAAACCTCCTATATTTAAGGACTCATCTTCTGTATTCTCAACATTCTCTTTTGTCACTGTGTTATGTCACTAGGTCACAAACGACCTGATTTCCTCATCTGGCATCCAAATGGAGCAATACAAGTAAACAATCAAGCAGCTCTTCACCCAACATGACCATCTATAAATGATCTCTTCTGCTCAGCTCTCTGAAGCATTTTAGGTTGTTCATTTTGGCTACTGACTCAGATGAACAGCTACCCCCATTCCATCATACCGTTATTTGGAATAACCTCCATTTTTCATACAAATTTTCTTCCATTTTCCCTTCTCAGAACATATAGATATTCAAGTTGAAAGTGGTTTCATTTAACCTTCTTGTATACTTTTCAGGACAAATCTCTGTCCAAAGCTACTATAAAATCCAGAAAAAAAAAACAGTATTCACACATATAAATCCATAGCACATGGGCATTACAGTCCTCACCCCTAAGTCTATTTAAGTTCATGGAAAACCTCCAAACACTTTAACTGGCTAGATAGAATTCTGCCTATGATCTGACTAGATGTAAGTACAAGCTCATTTTCATTCAATTAAATGTCAGCTTTCAGTGTTTATAAACTGGGTGGAGACAGCAGAGCTGTTTGTTTAGCAGTAGCTGACATGGACTTCATGGACTTCAGAAAGCCAATGTCAGGCATTTCATGAAGAAACCCTTCCAATGCACATATCACAAAAACTGCACAATGAAGCTGAAAAGGATAATTAATTTCTCACTTTGAGCTGTAATATTTCACTCTTTAGGTTGGCGGATTTTTTTTTTTTGGGGGGGGTGTTAACTCTCTATAGGCTATTCTGCTGAGATAAATGGCAGTTTTCTTTTAAATGTCATACTTGGGGGTGTATGTGCATGTGTAAAAAAAGAACAGAACCCTCACTCTGTCAGTCTGGTGTTCAGGGTTCCTATCTGGGTAGTATCAAACCAAGCCATCTCCTGATGGAGCACTGCAAAAAAGAACTTCTGCCGGATCCTTGCCGTTTGCCTTGTAGCAGTAACCAAAAATGTCCACACTTGGATTAAGCTCAGGATTAACACAGCAAAGCCAATTCCCACGTAGTAGTAAGCAAACCTGGGATAAGAGAACAAAAGCCCATGTGATCCCACTGTATCTCATGAGACAGGCACACAGAGCAGCAACTAGTTTTCATTAATCACATCAAAGTAAATACTGAAGCCTGTGATGCGTTATTGGGAAGCCTTTTTGAGAAGGCAATCATTTGGCTTCTGCTCAAACAGATAACACAGTAAAAGAAAATCCTCCAATACTTTATTAACAGGATATCTACAGACTCTTACTTTGTCATTTCACCTTCTATATCCACACTTGGATCTGATGGGCAACTGGAACTGTTTACTGAAGTACCTGTGAAGGAGAAATAAAAAGTAGGAATATTTGTGAAAGTGTTATATAGAGAATTTGATTCATGGCAATATGGGGTCGTCAGTTTGGGAATATTTTGTATTTTGCAAGCGGGGTCTTGAAATACAAACTTAAATACATAATTATTTGGCAAATACACATTTATTTTTAAGGGATTAGTGCCTGATAATTGAAGTTGGTCATGCTCCCTACTATGTCAACAAAGTAAAAGTTCATTCATAAAATGCACATCCAATGCTTTGGGTTTTAAAAATCCATTAAAAGATGGGTTGAAATGACTTTTATTATTTCCAGCAGGATGAGCGTTGCACACAGTATACTCCCTTAGCTATGTACCAGTGCATAGTCTGGGGAAAAAAAAGAATCTTAGCCTCAGTAGCAAAGCACAACCAATATGTAGAGAAATCTAATTTTAACTTTTTACCATTGTATTCCATGCCACTTTGCACAAAGCTGTTTGTCATATCTCCAAAGATAATGATCATAAGTGGCATTCCAGTACCATTTGCAGCTGCTGCAACCAAACCAACTATCATCAACAGGACATCCACTTTGTCAGCATAGCGAAACTGTGTAAGTGTTGAAAAGAAAAAAAGAGAAAATAGTAATAGTACATCTGACAGTTCATGCATTTGCTACAGTACAGACTTGCAGACAGTACAGGAGCAGACTTGCAGAACATGCTTCATCCACATTTTCTAAGTAGCAACACTCCAACTGAAGGCAAATTCAGTACATAAGGATTTTGTAGTAGTCCTGTAGTGCCCTGGGCCCAGCAGGTAATGGGGAATACAGTATTGTCATAGAATCACCCCAAGACATAGTCCAACACATCTTTAAATCAGTACTCAGGCTGCTAAGAGAATACTGGCAGGACACAGATTTTCAATCTGGACAGGTTTGCAAGTGATGATGACCTTTGTAGAATATACTGTATTTTGTGTTCCATTAAGTTACATAAGATTATTAAGTTACATATTAAGTTACATACAAGATAATGCCTCTACAATGTAAACAAGAGTGAGCTATTGACTCACACCTGGCTTATACCTACCAGTAGAAAATGTTTTCAGCAGAGATAGATTGTCTAGCCTGAAACTTTGTTTTGTTTAAAGAAGGATGTGAATTTAAACTGCTATAGATATCCCAGGATGTGGTTAATCTGAAATCAGAGCATTTTATTCCTGACTGTCCTAACCATCTCATAAAGTGTGGAATACACGTGGAATAAACCAGAGAAGAATAAAACCTTTCTTGTTTCAGAGTAAGCAAGTCCCCACGTAAGAGCTTTTTGGTTTGGGAAGAGCTGTCTTATAGAAAACTGACACAAAACCATATCACTGGTTCTCAGAGAGCAGGTCAAGAATCAGTAGGCCTCAGGCCTCTTCTCAGGTTTTTGATTGCCTATTAATTGCAATTCATAAACAACACACAATGCCAAATAAATAAAGAAAGTATAAAGCAGACCATCAAACAGGACACTAACCAATTCAAAAATGCCAACCATTCGTTTCTCTGACTTCTCATCTTTCTTCCTAGAGTAAAACACAAAAGACTAATTAAGATGAGGGTTTTTTAAAGCAAACTTGTATTAAGCTCTTCTCCTCCATCCCCTGCCCCTCTTTACATCCTACACCCAGTTACACCACCAGTCACTACTTTAAGTTAAAAAAATGCCTACGTTTTCTTATTGGGCTTTAACTGGTCACTTTGTTCCACATGTTCTTCGTGCTGGAAAGCAGGCTCATCACACTCCTTGCTTCCAGATTCTGTGAAATAAAAAGAAGACCTTTTTTAGCATAATAATCCAGCTATTGTACTACTTTCTTGTATCTTTCACTGCTGATTCTTCTGCATTTAAAGGCTAGTTTTTTCTCATGTTTTTGGAAGGAAGTTTCAAGAAAAATTCACCAGGCTCTCTCTCTTTGGTTCATCTTTATTCTGGGAAAAATCTTCCAAGTCCATTTCTGAGATGGAAACAACTTCATTTTTATAATTAACATATACTTATTCAGAGAGATTATCACAGACTAAAAGAAAAAGGAAGAGTTAATTCTTCCTTCAAACACCTGCACAACTGAATGTAAACTAGAAGTCCTAACAAAATTAATGGAATTACTTATAGTGAAGGTTATAACCTGTAGGTTACACAAAATAGATTGCAGTTAACTAAAGAATCATGTCCTTGCCTGTAATAACCATCTTCATTATTCTATTGCAGCTGTTGTTACATGTCCCACCTCCTTTGTGCTGGGGGTTTCAGAAAGGTGTATGAAAGTGTTACCCTACCCAGGAAGCTTATAGTGCTAAACACATTAAATAAAACATAATGAATATAAAAACAAATGGATGAGCAACCACAGTGGGGAGCCAGCTGTAAAACAAAAGGAGAAAAGGTGTTCCCCACACCAGCCACTCCCAATTTAATTTACCTTAACTTTAGCTGCTGACTCACTACGAATAGAATTTTCTACATGCTGTTTTAGTATTACTTGGCCTACAATGGCTCTTTTAGACAACCATTTGAAAGCAGTAACATGCTCTCAGCTTACCTCAGGATAATTTTCATGCCCAGGGTAGGACACTCCTGAACAGTCTTGCCAATGTAAATGAATTTTGTTGAACTTGATGGAATTATTCACACAGAAAATGTTTTATAGGTGTGGCTTTAATTCACTCATTGGTAGGAAACTCATCATGTTACTTTCTGCAAAAACACTATGGCAATCAGGAGGGTTTTCTTTAGATTCAAATCTGTGGAACATATTCTTTAAACACACAAGTGGTGTTCCTTCTTACCAGGATCAGAGAAGTCCTTTTCTGTTGAATTTGCAGAATAGTCCTTCATTGTTCTTTTTGTTGTATGTTTATGAGAGAGTCACATTAATCAGAACCTGAAACCCCCCCCCAACAAAACACTTTGATTTAGTAAATATTTAAACAGATCTGTGGTTTTTTCTATGACTCATAACATTTTGGTCTCAATATTATTCTGCTTAAATAGAAAGACTAAAAAGAAAAGATAGGTAACAGCATGAAAAAAGAACTACTATTAACGAAATATTAAGAACAGTGCACACTGTTACAAAGGGACTTAGGTCAGTAGCCTATTTTAGTAGTCTTTTGTGTTAAATCCTGAAATCATTCATAAAAAGTTATTGTAACAGGTCTATTACAGACTAGATGATTTCCCTCAATACCTTACGTTTGATTAGAACTCCTTGAACAGCCATAACATGGTCATGAGTACAGCGATAAAGACATGCACTCATTATGCCATGTGATACTAGAAAGCATTTAGAGGCAGTAAATGACTGATGCTCTAAGTTTCCCGGGGCTTTTCTTCTTTATCTATCAAATATAGTGATAAAAAAACCCAAACAACAACAAGCAAAAAGCCACACGTGAACTGACGAACCCTCAAACATTGACAAGAAAATGCCCAGTCAACCTCGGATAAAGAAAAAAAGAAAGAAACCCAAGAAAACCCGCTCACCCTCTTTGTTCGATTTCTGACTGTGCTGTCGCCTCTGGTTATTTCAGCTCACCTGCAGAGCCCAGCGGATGTCCGCGCTGCGCGGCTGCGGCCCCGACGGCGGCGCGGCGCCTCCGGCCCGGTCCCCGCGGGGCGGAAATCCCGCGCCAGCCCTGGGCTTTATAGCGGCGGCACCGCCCGCCCGCCCTCCGCCCGCCCTCGCCTCGCCTCGCCTCGCCTCGCCTCGCCTGGCGGGTGAAGGTCGATGCCGCAGGGCCGCCCAGCATCAGGGGCCCGCAGAGGGATGCCAGCCGCCTCCTGCCCTCTGCGGGCCCTCGGAAGCCGCCCGAGGGTCTCCGAGCCTGCAAAGCCCGCACAGAGGGCCCATCAGCCCCTCGCTGGAGCAGCGCTTCTGTCCCGAGTCTCGCAGAGTGGTTAATGCTAGACGGGGACCTCTGGGTGCCATCCGGCCCAACCTCCATGCTCCAGCAGAGTCACCTAGAGCAGTTGGCTTAGGATTAATCGGTACAGACAGATTTTGGATATTCCCAGAGAAGGAGGACTCCACAGCCTCTCTGGGAAACCTGTTAGAGTGCTTGGTCACCTGCACAATAAAGTTCAGATGGAACTTTCCATGTTCCAGTTTCTGCTTGTTGCCCCTTGTCCTATTGCCTGGCATCACTGAGAAGAGATGCTCTGTCCTCTTGGCATCAGATACAGGCATTGACAGGATCCTTCTCTGGCTAAAGAGGACCAGCTCCCTCAGCCTTTCCTCACAAGTGAGCTGCTCCAGTATCCTCGTCATCCTCAGAGCCTTATGCTGGACCTGCTCCAGAAGCTCCATGTCTCTCTCATACTGGAAAGCCCAAAACTGGACACAGAGTATCACCATTAGTAAAACTAGACAAATTTAAGTCTAGAAAACTCAGCTGCTAAGCAGAGATGAGGGGTTTTTTGAAGAGTCACATGTCCATGGAAACATTCAGGTTTGGGAAAGCTATCTGCAAAGCCCTGCCACATTTGGGAAACTGCATCATTGTGCTTGGAGAATTTCAACTGAGACTAAAGATATGCTGGTGAATTTCAACTGAGAAATGTTATTAAATAAAGGGTTTTATGTTCCACTTCTAAATGACATGACAACTGAAGCCAGCAAGATTCAAAATTGTTTTGAGAAAATCTAAGCAACATGTTTTGCTCATTTGGTTCTCACCTCTCCCCCACAACTTCTGTGGGATTTTGTGTTGTTTTTTTTTTCTTTTTTTTTTTTTTT
>VZRX01019778.1:75033-89900 GCA_013398075.1 Notiomystis cincta
TTTTTTTTCCAGAAACAAGACTGTTTCTTGTTTTGGGTTAGTTCAGAGGGTAGTGTTTGTTTTGTTGATGTGGTTTTTCCTCCCTTGTCTGAGGAAATCAGGTAAACAAATCAGGTTTTCTGCAAAAATTTAAAAATAGCGGTTCCTCAGCTCCCCCACTGGTACCTATTATAACCTATATAATTTGCTTTCAGTAATGCCTCTAATGTTTATGATATATAAACTCCTAGTTGTTCTTCCATCCACTCAAATACTGGTATCCCAAAGAAGAGTCCCAGATATTTAAAGTTTTTACTCAGCTGAAATTTTTACTCAAGTAAGAAGTTCAAGACTTGGACTAATTTAAGCTTCCCTTGTCTGCCTTCCACTCAGTATTCAGATTATATTTATGTTACATTAATGATGCTCTGAAAGACCCTCAGAAGAAAATGCATTTTTGAGTATTATTGTCTCCTACCCACTGGAACCCTGGATGTTCAGGTAGAGTCAGACTCCTGCATGTCAGACCTATGAATTTTTTAGTACTTTCTTATCTCGTTAGCATTATCTAGGAGTTATATAACTTACATTTTATATTACTTAAATGCATATATATGTAATTTCTATTAGCCTGGAGAAAAGAAAGCTCAGGGGAGCCTTATCTTTCTCTGCAACTACCTGAAAGGAGGTTGTGGCAAGGTGTTCATCTGCCTCTTTTCCCAAACAACAAGTGACAGGATGAGGAAGTGCCCTTCAGTTGTGCAGCAGGAGGTTCAGTTTGGATATTATGAAAAAATGTCTTCAGCAGTGTTGCCAAGCATTGGAACAGGCTGCCAGGGAAGGTGTTTTGTCACCATCTCTGAAGGTATTTAAGATGTAGGGACATGACTGAGTGGTGGACTTGGCAGTGCTGGGTTAATAGTCTGACCAAAGGGTCTTAGAGGTCTTTTCAAACCTAAGTGGTTCTAGGAGTCTATGGCTCAGTGTTAAGCCTGCATTATGCACATAAACATCTGTTCTGCTTCAAAAAATTAAGAAGGGCTTTGGCTTCTGCTGCCATGAAGCATATGAATTTACAGATTTTTGGAAGGGACAGAAAAGCAAGCTGAAATTTCTTCACTGTCCAGCTTCAACTCCAAAATTTTATGCAGTATTTCCTTCACCAAAGGTAACAGGTTTTCTTCCTACTCATCTCAACAGGAGTAAGAACCTCTCCTTACAACATCTCAGTTTTTTTGTTTAAACTGATCACAAATTGTTATTTTCAGAAGAAACTATCTTTGCATATAAAATTTTAGACAGAGGGACATCCCACTTAGAAAGCAAACACCTGGTGTGGGATTGAGAGCACATAGATAGCAAAGTAGAAGAATGGAGGCAGCATGAGCCAAAAAAATCACTAGGACTAGATTTCAGAGCCACAAAATACTCACACATCATACTCAGCATCACTGGCATCTAGGGAGTGTTCAATACCTCCAAAACACAGACACTTTGACTTTTCAAAGCTTCATTATCAGTTATGCACACAAAGTAACAGTGAAGTGTCAATCACAATTCAGATCCATTGCCCTACAAACCACAGGCATGGCAAGAAAGAGTCTCAGATTTCCCCTGCACAGAAAAGTTGGTCCAAAAAGGGTGTGAGAGAAGAGCAGGGCAAAGAACCAATCATGCAGAAAAAAGAATCACAGGGTGTTGAGCAGGAATTAGTTTCCTTCTCTCTCCCTCCTCTCCCCATTTCTTCCTTTGGAAGGGATGCTATGCTCTATGCAAGTTAATGAGCATCTTCAAAGGGGGAAAAAACTCACCCAAAATATAAACAAAGAGATTAAATAGAAAATGAACAAAAGAAGGAATAAGAAATGGTCTCATGTAAAAAGATTCCCCATCAAACCTACTGAAACACATGGGCTTATAGTCTAGTTACAGCTAACCACTTGTGCTTAAGTAAAAATAAATCAGCATATTCTGATATTTTTGTAGAATAAAAAATTCTGGACTAAAATACACATGTAAAACAGAGAAGACTCCCATCAATAGAAGGGGGAGAAGGAACACAAAAAATTGTAGTTTACAATTTTGCCTTTGTAATTTTGGGGTGAACACATTATGATGAAAATATCATAATGCAATTTGGAGAAGAAATACTATTCTTCCTTTATCAAAAATATTTTGTATCTCTGGAAAATACTAGATGCATCTGAAAACTATTCTATTCCAAACAGCCAACATACACCCATGTCTGCATGTGTTTGATTCATCCACCCAAATGTCATCACTGACAGGAAGAGTAACATTAAAGACAATCAAATATCATTAATTAGCCCCAGCTATAACGGACTAGAAAATATACCTGCTTTAAAAAACTATTATCCATAAACACATTATTAAAAACAAGCAAATGAAACAGCCTACCAGAAACACCCTGTTACACAAACTGAAAATGAGAACTTGTTTCCCCAATAAAACCATTAACCCTGAAAAGAATGCAATGCATGCTGTACAAAACCAGGTGACACCCAGCTTTACTGAAACATTTCTTCAAAATGATAGTCAAATCCAAAGAAGGTATTTTACAGCTATTACAGGTCCTTACCACTTTTTATTTCTCCAACAGACCAGAAGAACACCAGCAAGACACCTCTCTGCACTCAGAAACCACATGTGGGAAGTCAGGGCTAGTATTTGTCCCACCTTTATTACAGCTGATCACCTGCATATTTCATGCTGGTTTGTAATTCACAGGGAGGACCTATACAAGACCCTGTTGCACTTTGTTTTTTGTTGTGGCATTTGGGGGTCATTAGTTACAATCCACTCCTACATATCCACAGCAGTGCAGTGACATTTGTACTGTACTGAAGCTCAACAAAAATACTATTGGTACCCACTGGGAGTAGCTGTAGTCACAGCACAGTACTGGGAGTTAGGAGATTGGATTCTGGTGGGCATAGATGGAGTGGCTTAATAAAGGAAGCAGCCAAGTAAATGTTGTAATTCTCCAAACTAAAACAATGTCAGAGTTATTCTCTATAACATTGGAAACTGCACATTTGGTGCAGTGAAGGGAGAAGGTCTGGGTAGAGGTGGATGCTGGAAGAATTAAAAATGAGACAAAAAAATATGTCCCAACACTTGAACTTTCTGAGAAAGACTGAGCTATGTTATCCAAAAGTCCTAATGCTGTGACCAAACAAAACCATTATTTGTGTTTTCCCAGAAACTAGGGAGCAGGAACACATCTGATTCTTTTAACAAAACAGTGACATAAACGATAGCTATTTATTTATAACTGTTTCTAAACAGAACAACTTGCAAGAATTCATTAACGCTGAAGCAGTTTTACAACTTCTCTGTAGTGGACATTTTCTCAAAGAATAAAAACAAGGAAATGCATTTTATTCTCGCCTGGGAGGTTTGCAGGTTGTTTTAGGGAGACACTTAAATGATAAGTGTGAAGAATTTGGCAGAATTACTATAATTCTTCTTGCCTTAAAAAAAAGTCAAGCCAATGCATTTCATTGATTTTTATAAAATAGAGGTTTTTCTTCTTTGTGAGATAAGTAGTGAGATCATATCAAGCAAAGAAGGCAGTCATTCTGCTGAAAACTTCGTATGCCTTGAACAAGAAAATTTCATACATTATGAAAATGGTGGCTTAAGCTGGTAAAGATCTATAGAGATCATTCAGGGGACTGGATGTGGTTATACACATATTTCAGAAAGACAGGGAGGAAAGATAGGGAAAGGGAGGAGGAAGTGCCTTGTGTAAGCAGTTACTAATTCTAGGGCTTTCCATCTTTTATCAGGAGAAAGACAGAACAATGAGTTTTTGGCTATCAGTTAAGGAGTGTTAAGTGGGCAACAGAAACAAGAGGTAAAATAATGCCCCTTAAATTCTTGGAAAGTGCCAGGAACAGAATTTTCTTTCAAGAGTTAAAAGAAGTAACTGGAGATGAGCTTTTCTACATTTCATCCTGAGAAATGGGATGAGATAAAGGGAGGAGATTTACATAAAAGAGACGGTGATATTCTGTAGTTCATGATTCTTTAGAGAAAAAGAGAGGGATGATAACAGAATAAAGGAAAGTTTGAATATAGGATTATTTTTACTCAATAGGATTACTGTTACTTATGGAAAGGCAGTCTAAGGAGAAAAGGGATAAAAAGAGTTGATAATTAATAGAAACTTGTTATGAACTTGAGGCACAAATGAGAGAACATTTCTGCATGCAGAAGCACAAGATTCTTGTGTAGGAATAATCTATGAGTATGTAGAAGCTGGGAAGGACTTTACAGGCAGCTTTTCTACAAAATAGCATCTGGGAGATGTACTGGAAGGAAAACTGAATAGAAGCCAGCACTGTCAAACTGGGATGAAAAGAAGCAAAATTCACAAAAGCACAGAAGAGTCACATATGAAACATATGGAGTAGTCCTTTCTCTGTGTAGCATTGTCAAGTCCTCAGCTGGAGTGCTGTGTCTAATTGTGGTTGTTTCAAGACAAATGTGGGTGATAGGAATTAAGGAAGAAAGTGAAACTGAAGGCATATAAAAGATATGACCCTTGAGTAAAGACAGATGGAATTGGGTTTGATATAGTGGAAAATATGCAATCGATTCTAGAAAAATCTAAAAGACTGTTGCAAACCCAGTATAATCCAGTGTCTTCCATATCTACTGTGGTACTGAATTACAATAAGAAAGAAAAAGCCAAGAATGCACTGGGCCAGGTAACTGATCAAATTCTTGGTGTCTAGACTTCTGATTTTTTTCTTCTTCTTTTTTTTTTTTTCTTCTTTTAAAGTCAAGCAATTTTGTCTACAAGGAAAAGATTGGTATCGATGACTTTGCCTTGAAGATTGGGAAAGGATGAACTTATCTGCTGAGATCTTCATCAACTCTATTTTCTCTGTTGTGCTGATAAATATAATGAAGGGTAAAACAAAATGAAAGTGGTTTAATCACAGACAACTTATGATTAAAGACATGAGTTTAGTAATAAACCGATTCTGTGGAACAGGTGGCAACAGTTTTGGTGAAGGTTTCCACTTGCAAAAGATGGGAAAGTGGACAAATGGCAGTGACTTTACAGCTCAATCTGTACTCTGGAGTGGGTCATTAACGTGGCCTATTGAAATTAATTTAAATTTTCAGGCTTCTCTTTGGAGTGCATCAGTTATTTCACTGTCAAATGAAAGTGGGATTTGGTTTTGGAAATAGTTTATTTCTGAGTTTACTCCCAAGAGGTTATTTCTATAGAACTCTTTTTTGGTCCTTTCCATCTTTTTGCCATCCTGGAACCTTGTCCTTGTAGCTTCATTTCTGCACTGACACAATACATCCTGGCAAATGCAATGCATATCCTTAGCTTTGGCCTACAAAATATTTTTCTGTGTTCATTCTTTCCATATAACATCACTGTGACACAGCTCAGCACTCACACAGGACAGTTAAAGGAAGCAAAATGTGTCTTAGGGTTTGGGGTGTTCCAGCATGAAATGACAGGGAAACTCAGGCTAAGTGGTGTTCCACAGAAATCTGGCCATCCAGAGGGGCTATTTCTGAGCCAAATGGGAAAAAAGCTGCTAAAATCATGAAGTTCATGGACCTGTTCTGCAGGTAATGGATATATTTTTAGCAGTGTAGGCATAACTCATGATACAATTTTTTCACTGGTACATTTTCATAGTGTTTCATGTATACAACCCTGGGGCGAACAGAGCTCTGTGAAATAAAACTTTTCTGTATCTCAAGGGTCTTATTCAAGCACTCCATCCCCTCTCACATCGAAAAGTTAGGTGATAGTGAATTATCAACAGTTCAAAATACAAAAATGTGGAGAAAATATCAGGTGTCTTTACTACAAGAACGGCACCAGCCAAGCTCCTGTCTTTAAACTGAACAAGATTTTGAATGTGCTGCATAATGCTGGACAGGATGTGAGCAGCACAGAAAATTCAGTTCACTTTTTAGTCTCAAACTCTCAAAGGGAATTACCAAGTGACAATTACTTTATTTTAAATATTTCTATTTCTCAACACAATGCAAAATCTTGAGAGCAAGGACCTCTCTCTTTTACTTTACCATCTCACCCTCCAATAATATAGCATTTTGTACATGAGTATAATTTAAATAACATGACTGAATCAGATGGGTGTTATTCATACACGTACCATGTGTTTATAGTGGAAGATGTTCTGATTAAATGTTTATATGTTCCCAAAGGTCATTGAATATGGTCATTTTAATCTAAGGGAATCAGTGTAAGCATCTCTCCTCTCTGAGCATGTTCTTCCTGACTCATGAACGCATCACTTAATCTTTCCCTTGTCAGGACAGGCCATGATAAAAATTAAGGTTTTAAAAATTGTTTTAAAGATGTGTGCAGAGAGTGACCTTCCACCGATACTATTTAGTCTAGGAAAAAGAAAGTTAAAATGCAGAGGCAGAAAAAAAGGGATAAAGACACATGTAAAATATTTAACTCTACCTAAAATAAAAGTCTTAAGACAAATAACTCTGGATTTTGTTAAATAACATATGTGGACAAGTCCTGAGAGATGGTGAGACTTGCTGTCTCCAGTTTGAACTGGTGTCAATGTTCCTAAATAGTTTAGAACATAGTTTTTCCTAAATCATAGTTTTTCCTATCTGTTCCCCCACCCAGCTCCACACCATAGTTGTTCCCTCTTCTAAAGACACAGCACCTGCCTGTGCAGCTGGTATCACCACTTCCCTCATTTCAAACACACATTTTTCCTTTGTTTAAAAGTGCCCATTTCTTTTGGCATGCCTTAGGTGTTGAAAATCTTAGCTATCCCCTAGCATTACATCTCATAGTCACCTCCTAGGTATATGGTCCCTGAGGACATGAATGGGAATAGCATCCTAGGATTAATAAGAAATTGTCTCAGAACAGAAGGGATGGGGAAAATTTCTGAAGGCAGCTGCCTTGTACTACTTGCCTGCAAATTACAATTGATCACCAGAATAAATTACCCTGATTATAGACTTATCTTAAATCTCTCAGATTAGAGAAGCTGTTGCTTCTGCTCATAAAGTTGTGTTATGTGGTCACAATATTGTTTTGCCTTGGGGTAGTTAGGTTTTTTTCCATGACAGACCATGCACATGTACTTGGCTGCATTCACTTCTGAGGAAAAATATTTTGGCATTTCAGAAAAAAGCAGTAGGATTCCTGCCAGCTAGTGGTTCCTGCATTTCAGACTGCAGTGTCTGGTGGCTTGTCTTGATGCTGGCTATGATGGCACTGAGGTCTGGTTCAGAGGTAACAAGCCTGACAGGGCTGAGGGGAGGAGCAAAGTATCAAACTGGTCTGTCATGTAGGTAAATAAATTCTGGTGAGAGGCAGAGTGAGAATGCCATGGCCCAAAACTGACTTAGTCAAACTTCAGTGCTTAAAAGGAAGATGCTGGCATCTCCTAAATTTCCTTCCCTTTTGAGTAGGTAGTCCCTCAGGTATCACTACAATCTCCCTTTCCTACTTCTTCCTCCTTCCACTTTGAGGAGTAACAGTATTCACTGCCCTTAGTTATCAGCATACTCTGCAGACTGGGATCTAAAACTGCATCTCTTTCCTTAAGTTCCTGACCCAGTCCTTCAGGGGAGCAGGTGAGAGGTGAACAGAATTTAGGAGCATGTTCTGCCCAGTGTGATCTTTAACAACTTACACTCCCAAGAGTGAAGGAAGCCCTTCACATGGACTGAGGAGTCCTGAGGTGACTAAAGGGGGTAGTGAAATACAGATCCTGGGTTTTGTTGTGATGTAAACTCTAGATCAGGACTCTCTGTACTGTTTTCATGCAGGGCTGAACTTTTAGCTCTAAATGTGTTTGCAATATTAAACTAGTTATGTAAGTGTACGTTTTTGTACGCATCACTGCACAGTCGTGCCTGGGCTCCCAGCAAACTTTCCTTCTGTTGTACCATTTTCTAAACAGACTACAAGGACTCTAAAGAACTTCTGGTCGGACCAAAATTAACATGGCTGACAAAAAATCCGATGAAAGATATTTCCTTTTAAGTAGAATTTGATGCTTCCAAGGTATGCACAAGAACATTCCTGAATAGCTCTTAAAGATTTGGGAAATGGTTAGCCTTTTCAAATTATCAACAGCATCCCCCCAAAAAATGAGGCTACCAGAGACTAGGTTTTGGAATATATTCATCTTCCTTTATCTGCCTATGATTAGAAAAGAAAAGATAGGAACACTGAAAAATAATGGTACCTGGTTTTAATTCCTCTTTATTCTTTTCAAAAGGATGTCAAATTATCTCTGCTATACTGCCAAAAGCTCTTTGAAGATTCTAAATGGTCTCACCATTGCCTAATGAATGTCTTAGTACAGGAATAAATTCAGGTAGTGCATCACTTAATTAACTGGCTTATAAAATAACTACATTCAGAGAAGCAATACTTCATTTTAAGGGATCTTTAGTTGCATTACATAATTACTATTGATAGTAAAACAGACATTCTAAAAAGTAACTATTTGGGATCAGTGTCACCAAAAGTAATCTCAAATAAGAAATTTGGTTTTAATATGGTTGTTACTCAAACATTGCTTTGATTTAGTAAGAGATACAAATTTGTTTAGGTAAACAAAACAAGACAAAACAAAACAAGCCAAACAACTTTTTCTTCCTGTTCCTCCTTATAACAATGTGTCTTTCACTACGACCCAGTTGTACTGTTCCGATGAACTTGTGGAAATAATTAGAAGATCCCGGCAGTACTACCCATTACCAAATATCCTCAGAGTCAGTATGCACTGTGTGTTTCCCTTGTTAATGTCATTCAGAAAAGCTTTTAATGAATTGCAAGTAAATTCTTACCATATGTCCAAGAGAGCAATCAGGAGGAGCTATCAGCCAGTATCACTGTAAAAGCACTGGATTTTTTTTGCTGTTTATATTGGATGCTATCCTATAACCAGTAAGAAGACACAATCTGAACATTTATCACTTTTACACCTCCAAGGCATTTGTACTGTAATGCCATGGAATGCAACATTCTGCAATGTTGCCCTAGCTATAAGCCTGATAAAAATGAATAAGCTCAGAACCCAGCTATTTCTCCTGAGAACTTGGAGATTTATGTATTTTTTAATCAAGAAAACTATTATTGTATCTTTTCCAGCCAAAGACTCCAGAATAACCTATCATAGTCTTAACCAGAAACCAACAGGGAATAATCTCTGTCTTGCCAAAAGCACAAAAAAAAATTTTATCCATGGAACAAGACAAAGCCAAAATTTACTGAAGTGCTAAAAGCAATCAAGAGTGAGGGCAAGAAGCTTTTATCCACCAGCAGCTCAGCATTCTGTGGGATGCTCAACATATAAATTGCTGCTCTGCTGGATGTGGGTCATGAGTGGCTCTGAGTGTCCCAGAGGAAAAGGGTGCCCCAGTGCCAGGATGCAGATCCCACTGCTGCAGGAGAGAGGAGATGCAGTCATGCTGATGGGATGTCCAATATCTGGCAGGGCACTTCAAGTCCTGGTTTTGGTCCAGTTAACATTTTCCAATTATATACACAGCAGGAAGAGGTTTTGCAGGCAAGATTAGACACTTGGTGATAAGCAAATTCTCCTTGCTAGTGAGGAACAAATAAAATCCTCCTTGTAAAATTACAGGTCTGCACTTGGCTCTTCTACAGCCTACACTGGGAATGGAATTCAGGTGACAGGCTCAGATACATTTATGTGACAACACATCAATGCCTGCCTATGAACTGTATGTCCAAATTCCCATTACAGCCAACAGGAGCCTAGGCAATAATGTAGACATTTATTTTTAGGTGATCTGACCAGTTCCCTGCACTCTGGGGGTATCTCACTCCATAGACTACATCTTCATTGACAAGAGTGGGAGTAGGACATCTCTACAAGTGTACATCTAAAATGATGTGTCTGCAGGTGGGAATGGTGTCCCACATTAAATGTAAGCAACATCACTGTGTTTTTGCAAATGTTAACACATTTTTCCCCAGCGGAAAGCCTGGAAAGATCAGGATAGTCAAAACTTTCAGAAAGCAATAAACCAAGTCCATAGTCCATTCAGCTCTGCCATCCCCTTGAAACCACTCGAGGAATCACAGTATTCTTAGTTGTTGTTTTCCTGGAGAGCAAAAAATTAAATTGAGCTTAGGATAACTGTGTCTCTTGCTGTCTGAGACTCAGTACATAAGGCTCACTCTTTCAGAAAAAAAAGAACATCTGGCTTGATTAAACCTTGCATTCTAAAAAGCTGTGCTTGTGGGTGTTTCCTTCTGATGATTTTCATTTTATGTGCCAATGTGTGTTTTGAAAATAATGTGAGTTTAAAAGTAACCAACAACCTTGAAAAAGACTTGTGGCATTGGTAAATATTATGGAACTTGCATGTAGTGATCTGAGTATTTACATGCATAAAAATCACTTGGATTGTTGAAAGAATGGTCATAGACATGAAAAGAGATTAGCTAAATCCACAGTTTAAAAAAAATATATTAATTTCTCCTGCTTTGATGGCCTCTTCTATAAAAAGCCAGAAACATTATTATTTTGGATAAAATTTGCTGTTACTGATGTCTTCAATAAAATATCCTCCTTGAAAATAAAGTGCACTATTACAGTCAAGACTTATCCTACCCATTAAGTAGAATTTAACACAAGAAATAAAATAATGAAATTTATCAATATAGCATAATATTGCCAATATAGCATAATATTACCAATATAGCATAATATTACCACTGTAACTGCCAAGAAAGAGTTACTAGTTGAGTAGAGAGTCAGGGAGAGTGGTATATCTTGCTTTTCTTTGCTTTATTTCTGAGTATCATAGGGACAGTATAAAGCATGATGTAATTTTAAAATTCCATGCAGGTGAATGGTAGGAGTGAGAATCCATGAAGTGTTTATAAAATGATGCCATCATGGCAAACTCAATATTTCTATGGCATTGAATAATGTTCAGGTTATTTCCTGATGGTTGTCACTTTTTGAAGAAGGAATCTCTTCCTATGGATTTCAGTCAGAACACCACCTTGCACTAAATGCAGAATGCAGGGAAGTTTTCTAAACATATTTAAAATTATTTTGTGGGCAAATAAATTTTTTATATAGCTACCAAAATTCAATATATTTTTTTTTAAAGAAGATATTCTCCAAGTGGCTAGATTATTTTTATGCTCTTGAAAGTACCTCATCCCGAAAGCTTTCCTAAAAATATTGCAAAACAAAGGTTCAAAGTGGCTTCCTTAAGGTAGCATTTTAAACTCTGGGTGCCGAGGATACCTGGGATTCTTCTGAGAGGACGAACTGTGTGGGCTAGAGCTCAGAAATACAAGTTTTTAACTGGCAGTGGCAATTGCCCACAAAAGAGGAGCTAGAATTTCTGTGGTGTTAGCAGATGTGTTAAAAAGTTCCCATTCTGCAGAAGAACTTACTAATATTAGTCACACCTGTTCAGATTTTGCTCAATGTTATGGTGTTTGAAAGAAACTGTTGGCCTTTCTTAAGGAAGCACAGAAATGTACCAGGCTGGTCAGGAAATCTTGGCCAATCTGGGAGGCTACAGCAGGACACGTCTTTCTGGGTATTTTGTAAAGCATTGTGTAGGCTGTAAACTGCAAAGAGGCTACTACTGCATTTTGTGAAAACATTACCTTCTATCTTTCATTTATTCTCCCACATGATCTATTTCAGGAGAGGAAAAATATCTCAATAGCTGAAGCTGTTTATTAGCTCAGTAGCAACCCAAGCAGTAAGGACACACCAGTGGGAAGACTGTGAGAAAAAGCTGAAGGAGGAGGTGAATTATCAGTATGCAGGGTCATGCACATGTACAAGCCTGCTCAGCCAGCATTTGCAGGCTGGGCTCTTGCTGAAACACGTGACAAAAAAGTGAAGGGCAATCTAATTAAAAAGGTGAAATGCTGCACTGAGGCCATTCCTGTTTACCTCCCACTGTAAAAGACGTGCCCTCCGTAGCATTCTGCACAATAATTGTAATAAACAACCCTATAGAAAGGCACTCCGGCAAACAGGATACCTCCTGCTCCGATTCCCAGGGCTGTTCCCTGTCCTCGACCTTAAATAACTCCCCTTTTCCTCCACCTCTGGCCTCACCAGCCCTCCTGGGCTCTCCTGGCCAGGCTTGTCCCTGCCACGTGCCTCTCAAAGGTCACCCAGGAGAGGTGCCCTGCTGCTGCTCTGTGTGCTGCCAGTGAGCAAAGCAGGCAGAGTCCCAGCCCTGCCTCTGCAAGGACTTGCAGAGCAAAAAGAAGAATCCCTGGGCATCAAAGGAAAATCCAGATGTTTCCCTCCCATCTCTGGTCATGTTTAGGATTCACCCATTATCAGCTCACAGCAGGAGCAATTTTATTCTTGAAGCAGCTATTACTCAACACCCCTAAATTAGTAATACCTTAAGTTTGATAATGTCTGTCATGACTAAGGACATTTTGCAACAATATTACAGTACTGACTGGATTTCAGTTTCCTGGTGATGCAGCAAAACCTTTTATCTATTTTTTGTTAAAAAAATAAAAAGGAAACATATTTGAGTAAATGATCAATTAAGTTAATCATGGTGAAGTAAACCTAGCCAAGACAGGCTGAGAGCTAGCACTGAGCTATAAAATCAGGCATTAAAATCTGGAATGTTGTGGTAAAAATTTCTAAGACACAAGTGAAATGCTGAGACATGGTGTCCCTCCCACCACAAGGCCTTTGAGAGTGTTATAGAAGAGATATAATTGGTGACTGCTTCATCCAGTCTTTAGTTTGAACTTTGTTGCTAAATCTGGTCTCCATTTAATGTGATGGTTTATCACATTAAATTATGCTTATAACTTTTACTAACAAATGACTAGTAAATAGACCAGAGATTTACCCAGTGGGAAGCAGATAACTGTATATAACCCCAATAAAGAGAGATAAATGCCTTCACTCACCAAAAGGTCCATAATAGACAGGAAGCACTACTGATTTGTTGGATGGGTCAGAAAATGTTGAAATAAAAATATCAGTTCCTGTTACTTCTTATCACTTTGGATTTGCAATTATTCAAGAGCTGTAGTACCATTCACACCTTCAGTTGGTTTCTATTTTTCTCTCCCTCACAGACCAATTTTGTATGCAAGAGAGCAGGAAATTCTCCTGAGTCAGAGGGGAAACTTTAAGTCAAGTTTCTTAACTGCCTTATCTGTTTTACAACTCCTTTACAAAATGCACTATCACTGCTTATCAGAGGGTGGTTTATATTTAATATTTTCAAGGAGATAAAAGGTTACGAACCAGGAACCTGGCCCTGACGTTCATGCAAGGTGACAGAAATGGAGTGAGGTTCATTTCAGCTCACCTTTCTTGTATAGAAAAGCTGCCTCTTGCCATGCACATCATTGTGATGAGTAAGATACATCTGTTCTTTATGTTAACTAATTAATTCAAACAAACATCACTGGCAAAGGGCAGTCTGCTCAGCTACTTTTCTCTGCAGCAGGTAGGAGTTGCCCTGGTGCAAAAGAACAATCTCAGTGCAAAAAAAAGACCTCAGTAGATCTTTTATTGTGCCAGGTTAATGTATGCCAGCAGGCAGAGAGCTCCAGGAACAATCTCCACCTTGTGTTGGATTTTTTGTATGGTATGTCAGCCCAGGGAAGGTCCAGTTACCACCTTGTGAGGAGAAGGGAGTCTGTAACACCACAAAAGGGTCGTGTAAGGATGCAAAATGTGGCAGAGGGATATGAGAAATTTACAGGTGTATGTTTTTCTACTGTCTCAGTTGTTTTCTTTCCAAGAATTTTTAGATGCTTTTCTAAATTTTTGCCCATCAGAGCCCAAAATTTTGGCTGTCACAGACATAGTCTTGTCCAGCAACAGAACGTGCTGGACAAGGAGCTGGGGAGATCAACATTTCTGTTTTAACTTTTGGAAATTGGTAGAACTTGTCAAAATAAAACAAAACCACTAAAGCTACCAATGAAAATGGATGTGTGCTTTTCTTAACAAAATCATGTTTTTTTCAGGGAGGTCATATATGATATTGGAAAGTTGCCACCCATTTCGTATGAAAAAAATTAATTTTCTGTATAATATGGAGTATTTCCAGCTTTACTGATAGTGTGTGAGTGTTTTTTTGGGGCAGAAATGTCATGAAGATTGTAAATGATTTTCTGATAAAAAGATCTGCCACAGAATTTATGTTGTTGTTGTATAATTTGCTATCTGTGAGGAAAAGGATTAGTGTTTACTTCTTTGTAATCAAGTCTTCCAGATTTTCTGACATGTCTATGTTTAAGAAATCAGAGTCTGAAACACATAGTAAAAAAAATTTTCTGTCACTTCCTACAGCACCTGGGGAAACCATGCCCAGGAAAACAGGAATTTTTTGATATTTCCCTAGAAAAGACTCACAAATCTGTGTCTTCCATGCTTAAAAAACCCCCAAAAGATCAGTTCCCGCTTGTTCTTCTGACCTATCTCCTCTGAACAAGATTTCAGTCAGATTCAACATCTGCTATATAACATTTGAAACATTTTTCCTATCAGAGCGGCACTTCATCTGGAATTTTCCAAAAGACATTTACATTTTTTAAATTCCTTTCTCAAAATATCCCCATGGCTGATTTCCTTGATATTTCCACTGTCTGGGCTGGCAAGATCTTACCTCTAAGGCAGTAAAGTTTACTTTAGTTTCTAAACAACTGTAAAATGGCAGGGCTTCTAGACATAGGATTTCTGAAATGCATGCTACTTTCTGAAAAAAATTTAATATCTATAGGGGTGGGTTTCTTATTCTTCACCTGATAGAATTTAGATGTTTTCAAAAAACATCTATGAGCCACTGAGGTCTCCTTTATTCCATTTCATATT